>LGAG01000101.1:60007-91100 GCA_001278395.1 Lerema accius
ATACTCTAACTAACTTTCTAGCAAATTGATTTTGCTTAAGGGAAATTGGAATTTATTAACCAGGATATTTTTGCAACCATATAACAATTTTTATTTCACAGATTAATTCTACATTAGTCTAGATCATTTACAAGCTTTGAAGTACTTATAATGCACTTAATAAGTAAGTTAAAATAATGTTCGAGAAAAGACAATAAATAATTCGAAAAAATATTTCAAATAAATTTTTATAATTTTAATCTCGCAATACGCAACAAAAGGTATACTGATATACTCATAGCCCTATACATTTCAATATTAATAGGTATCATGTAATATTTTTCCACCTATTTTAGGTTGCTACATTAATTAGCTATTTGACACGTAATGATTAAATCAGAGTAACATATCATTAAATACCTTTCAACATCAAATGACAAAGTCGTGTATCAGCATTCTTATCTAATGAATTAAATTTAGAATATCGAGCTCTTATTTCATGTAATTAATCAATGAATTAAATGAACTTTACTATGCAAAGAACAAACCGGATTTATAGTCAGTCGACAATTTTGTTTAAATTAATGGATTTGAATGAAAATTGTTTGGGCTAAAATATTTTTCGTTAACACGTTACTTTTTTTAATCTAATAATAGTAGCTAAGCAAAATAAAATAAAGTATGTCATGTCAGGAACTTATTATAATCTATAACAGAGACTGTAATTTTGGTGCTAATAGTCCTTAATTAATTCAATTAAATAAAACAAAAAAAAAATTTTAGGTACTATTGATTTACACTATGTGTCACTACTATAATATCGATTAGAAAAATGTTCAAAGCAATTTACAAATGAACCTCAAAAGTATGTAATGTACTCGTAGGTAGGTACGTATCCAATATTTACTATTCTTTGGACATACAATCAAATTTAGCTTCTTTAGTTATAGAAATAGGAGCCATTATCATATAACTGTCGTCACTTGGCAGATTATTCCATCAGCAATGAACACCTGGACAGCTAACATTTAATCTGTCTTAAATAGGGAAATTAATCAATTACACAAGACAAGTCCTGGCGAATTTCCAATCATCTTAATGAAGATCTTATTACCAATTAATTAGGATAATAATCCAATGACACTTAATAACGTGTCTATATTTATGCAAATCATTTTGTCAATCAGTTTTTCTTGTACTTTATTTCTAGTACATACTGTTTTTTGTTGCATGCCTTTGATATGAAATTAGAATAACTTGGTTAGTCTCATATTACTAAAGTATTTCGACAAGAACATATTGTAAACCTTGATTTTAAACATTTAATGCTAGATAAAAAATAATTCTGAATTCCAAAACTCTACAGAGTCGATAACTCTTGCTTATAAAAGTGAGCGAGATTATGCCATTTTGAATAAATGCATCTCTACATATCCTTCTTTGTATCTCTACATGCTCTACAATCCTTCTGTAAATGTATCAATTGTTCTATTGTTATAACAAATATTAGAATTGCGTTTCTAATTAATAACAACTGATTAATATAAATAAGCAGACGCTAATCTTGAAAAATAATAAATGTATACAAAAACGCTACAAAAAATAAATTGTATACAAAAACGAGATATGGTCTCTATTTCGATGGAAGCAGGATACACCTGTGAAATAAGTTTAACGTTTTTATTGACTTATAAAAACTAGTTGCCAATGTTTGTAGGTATGTTTACCGATGTTGTGTTTGAGTAGTTCTGTGATCATTAACAATTAATTAAGAATCGGGTTATGTGTTGAAGATATATTTTTTATTTAAATTATTACCATAAGTAACGACTTCCACACTCTACTTTAAGTTTCAGACATGATCTGTATTCATATCAATTAAGATAATTATGAATAATTAATTCCTAGAAATTATTTTACTAGTATGGTTGAAAAGTTTTAATGCCTTTATAAGAAACCAATTTATTTATATACCTAGTTAAATATTTTTAATGCGTGTAGTTAAAATATTGTTGATAGTTGTCAATGTCAATAAAAAATGTATTATAGTTAAAGTTTAGTTGAAGATTATAAACCTAATAAAATGTACCTAAATAGTAGGTACTTTTTATACCAAATGAAATTAACAGATACTTTTTAGTAGTCATAAACATACCGCGGTAAGAAGAAAGCATGTCGTTTAATGACGTAATAATTAACTGATTCCAAATATGAAAACAAGCCACAAACATAAGGATTCTGTTTGAGGATGTTGAACGTGGCGAGGCGCAACGGCCTGAGCCGCCCAGCGCGCGGCGCCCTACGCAGCCGAGCCGCAGGCAGCCGCCATGGGAAAATCAGGCTTCGCCGCCCCCTCCGCGCGTATTGGTCCGCCCCGGCCCGCCCCGCGCCCCACCCGACTACATATATACCACGGCGCCGCGCACATCTCCTCATTCCTCACTCGTACCTCGTGCGTAGCGCCCGCGTTACGTCTCGCGATCTCACCCAGTGCTCGTGTTCAGTGACCCTCGCGATGAAAGCCATAACGGCGGTGTGCGCGACCGGAGCGTCGGTGCCGGCGATAGCGGCCGGCCGGGTGCAGAGGCACCGGGACGGAGAGAACGCTGAAATACAAATGTATCTCTCGAAGCTCCAGGATTTGGTGCCGTTCATGCCGAAGAACAGGCGGATCTCGAAGCTGGAGGTGATCCAGCACGTCATAGACTACATCTGCGACCTGCAGTCGGCGCTGGAGAACCACCCGGCGGTGGGTCAGTTCGAGGCGGAGGCGTGCAAGTCCCCGGCGAAGGCCGTGCGGCGCCCGCTCGGTCCCCGCGCGGCGCCCAACACCATCCTCCGGGCGGACAGGACCCCCTCGTCCTCACCACACCATTCCAATCACACGGTAAGCGCCTATTAATTACCTGTACACAACCTAAACCCACCTTAGTTTAATTTACATTTTCCTATTGTTAAGTTCCAAGGCATCCGATCGATTAAAAAAATTAAATTGTATACGCGATTGAAATCAATCGCCAAATTAGTTACACTTAATAGACTAGGTAGTTATATTCTCCTGGCACGCCGTTCGAATAGCGAGATAGCGTTGCATAAAAACTAAATGAAATCGGCCGTGTCGGTGTTTTTGCGGCGCGCACCTGCGTATTTCGCAAGCGCGGGAAGGTAAAAGCGGAGATGCTGACTGTTTCACAACACGTGGCGTCGCACGCATTGCTTACTAAACAATTACCTACCTTTATACCACTAGTGAGAATATTACAAAAGACTGTCACTTTAGACCGAAAGTTCATAAAAAAATAATGAGTCTCTACTAAAACAAACGTATTCAGCCTTTACACAACATCACGAATAACAAAACTTCATAATATAAGATAGTTAGCGATGAGCACATTATTACGTCAAATAACTCATTAAAAACTTCCATAAACCCATGTTAGTGTTTACAAAACGTGAGCTCATGAAATTGCAGAATCGGTAAACAAGCACTGACAATCTAGACCGCTATTCACGCATGCGTGACGGCTGTTTTGAATTTCAGCCTTGAAGCGTAGCCACCTGCGCCGGCGCCGCGTAAACGACCGTGTACTGACATACAATCTGAATATTCAACACATATTTATATCGCCTCGTTTACCATTCCGGTTGACACCTGTGTACGATTGCATTTCGTCATCCTCATTCAGCATGATATTCCGTTGTCGTCCGAGCCAAGAATAAAGTACATAAACGAACGCACTATGTATTGTAGTCAGCGATAATGTATAAAAATTTAGAATTCACGTTAATGTTTCGAACGTCACGGTAAAATTGTGGACGATTTAAAAGCGCGTCGTGATTGGAGTGGATGTTCGTAGTGTCCGTCCGGCAAGCAGGTGCATCGCGCAGGATTTATTCGAGCGCCTTGCAACAAGCCCCAGGCAACGCTCGTTAATACTTGGTCGCGGAACGTAAATTTTAATCACTGCCAGTTGTTGGAACCGAGGGAAACGTTCAAAACAAGCGTGATTTAGGTGACGCAAGGTGCCGTGCGAAATTTACAGCAACGTGAGTGCCACATGCTCTGCACATCTGCTCAAATTTGAAATTTATAATGTTCTTAAAACTACTAATGTTCGCGTTAAATCTGCGTCAAAAAGTCAAAACTCTTCATCTCACTTACATTTACTGCTAAATATTATTATGTGTATTGGCAATGTTTGCAGTAGTTTGCACTATGTGAATTATTGACAAATTAAGGCACCGGATGAAAGATCGCCCTCCTGGCGCCGTTCACTGGCAATTAACACCAAATCCAATCACTAATATATGCGCAATTATGTTACGTCTGTTATGAGCATATTTAAAAGAGTAGCTAAGCTAAAATTGTTTGTTTCTATTCGCATTATTTTCCAAATACAATCGCAAAGAACAGAAACAGCAAAACTGTTAGCTTAGGCGCCAGCGTTATAGGTATTTATGATATTTACTAATATACCGCCCACGCTAGGAACTATCGGAATGTCGACTAATCCAACCGCATTCCTGAATACAAATGTGGAAAATACAAACCAACAAGGACAAGCGGCGAAGTATCTCGATCTTCGCTTTTATATGCCGTACTTAATCACAGAGTAAAAAAAGGCAGTAGATCGTGCTGGAATTCAAAACGTCGTGAGCGTCGTGAGGCGGCATTACACAGCACTATCTGAGGCCATCGGCGCCATGTGCCACAAACCTCGGTCACGAGCATACACCACGGGCAATCGAGACGCGACCGTAAATTGTATCTTGCAGCTGGCCCGCCGGCCCGCGGCGCTCACGACCACGACGCAACCTATCACTGGCTACAGTATAACCACTGTAACCACCTAGTACATCGCCTTTGATGAGAACCGAAACTGCCGAGGCTATTGTCGATGGTTGTTATGTCCGCAGGGTTTCGCGTGACACGAAAAAAGTGATGCGTACTTGGTTTTATATAATTTTCGCTCTAACTTAACGCTCTTCCCGAAAGTAAAGTAGATTCAGGAAATGTCTTATTCCGTAAGATTTACGCAATTTTTTAAGCATATAAAATATTTGGCAGACAAAGTAAATCGACACTTTGTTATTGCTCTTATTTAAAACTGTATTCTTCCCGCAACACACTTCACGGATCCGACGAAATTCATTGCCCCATTTGCCCTTTCACCTTCACGACTTGAAATGTCAGCTCAAACTCGATCACCGACGATGTTTGACTTTTCGTTTGGACCGTAATAAGCAGTTAAGTACCTATAATATTGTACACGGTTAGGCGTGTAATCCATCGTATCGCAACTCCCCTTTATTTTACCACTAAACGGTCCACCCCAATTTTAATTCCCTCGGTTACATCGATAGTCATGATTATTAATTTTTAGTTTGTAGATAAAAAGTCCCGCTTTCTCAGTCTTAACTTCGTTACAGCTGTCAATGTTACTTGTCATCCAATTAACGGCCCGCATTCGAGCTTTCACAATCAATTTAAGAACCCCTAGTAAATAGCGATCGAACCGATGATTAATGAGGCTTCCTGAGGATGTAGATAAACTCGTCATGCATTTATCAATCAGTAATGGTGGTACTAGTAAGGAGGACAGACTCCGTGAAGCTATCGGGCCCGCCGCCCACGCGCGACGGCGACACTAACGAGCCGCCAGGTGTCCGCGCCCACGCTCGCTCCTCTCGATATCTTTGTCTCCACGTACCTCTACTCTCGCATAAATCGCGCGTGAAAGTTTTACGAGCACCTTTACGCTTCTCCGAACGAATAAACCGGCGGCGGTAGACAATGCAGTTCCACCGCAAAACGTCTCCGCGAGTCTGCACACGTGCAACGATTTCGCCGATCGCTCGGATTCCATCGACGACGACGGATCGATCGAGGGCATTGTGCGGGTAACGGTCGCTCACAGCTGCGCGTGAGCACACGTGATAGCGCCGGTGGCGGATAGCTAAATAAATGCAACGTACCTATTCATTACCCACCCGACAATGCTCGTCTCATAAAGGGATTTCACGTGTTCGCTCTCGCGAAGTCCCGATCCGTTCGGGACATATGTGCTCTCCCTTCGACACGTCCGTAAATAGGGTACGGCCACGTGCTGTCGCTCAGCTGTGTCGCGGATGTACGCGGACGGGAAGCAGTAATCTAACACTCGCCGATACTCGGAACGATACCTCACGCTGGCCACTCCGAGCCCATCATAGGAGGCCGCCACATGCGCTGTGTCAATTATATTATCACCTTCAATCTATGTAACATGTACTAAAATTAGGGTAACAAAACAGCAGGCCCATTGTCAGGACTAATGAATTAAAACAGTGTTGAAACGGAGCGCATATGCGGTGACAGATGGCCGGACGCGGGCTGGATGCGCATGTGCCACCCGATATACTACTTGTCGCAATCACTAATAAACACGTAGGGGTTACACAAATTAGTTCTAGATAATCTCAATAATAGAATTGCCAATTTAACGTTTTCTTTATGTTTGTTACAGACTCCAGAAAAGGAAGACCAGCCGGACAGGCCGACGTCGTGTTAACCGGTGTTTAGTTTTAAAGACAATTTAATTTATGGTAAATATCAAGATATACCTCGTGGTGCACGGCGAGCGATGCGGAGGCGAGCGGGGTCCCGCGGGCCCCGGGCCTCGGGCCCCGAGCGGGTGGGGGCCTCCCGCGACAGTTCCAGTGAAAATCATCTCTCGATGATATCCTATGCACGATCTCGTTAAGATCAATATTCTACGTTAATTTAATTAATTTGTGGCATTACGCAGAAGACTCGAGCATTGCAATGCAAACCACCGGCCGCCGCTCGGCGACGCGGGTTGTTGTTTTGTCAAAACATTTTTTATGTAAAAAGCTTTACTAGTTGTTAGGCAGATTTACTTGAACGTGTTTGTAAATAATATTATGTTGAGTGGTTTGCGGATCCACGCACGACCTATGGAGTCCTGCCTTTCTCTTTTGTGTTGAATTCTTTAAATATCCTTGTGTTTTTATGTAATCCGCAGTCACCGAGGTGACTTTATTACTTATTACTTTCGCAAAATCGGACCCCTTATTCTTAGTTATATAACGATGCTTCCATTTATATCAAAGAAGCGAATCAATTGAAAGTTGATTTGCCTATATTTTATTTTAAGTTAAACTTCATGAGTGTGATTTATGCGTGGCGATTTTGTTGCTATTAGATTATGAGAATATTATTTTGTAAGTACTAAACGCAGATTTCTTACTTTATTAATTTATAAATTTGCGTCGAGTACAAAACTAACTTGTAAATAGTGTATGTAAAAATGAAAGATATATTAAAAATTTAGCGGCAAATTATTGATTTGAGACCTTTTATGATTTATATTGAATATAAGGTGAAAATGCTTTAATTATCTTATATTATTCTTATTAATTATGGTGTATTATGATTTTAAATAGACTGTTATAGTTTTAGTTTGATGGAAGTTTCTAGTGGTAATGGTCAGTGACCGTCAGAAGATTGTTAATAGACTAATTTTGAAGTGGGATGTGGTGTGATCTCTGAGGCACGTTAAGGGCGCCGTCTGAATGAATCATGGAAACAAAATAACAAAGACATATCTTAAAAAGTTTAAATGCAAATCTTTCACGTTATTTTATTTCCATGGCTCATGAGGATAGTAATTCGAAAAGCCAAAAATATAAAACACTGTTTAGGCAGCTAACTTAATTTCCAGGTCACAAAGTTTGTCATTTTGTCTGTATTTCACAATTTTTACGTCCATATTTTCTTTTGTCTAATTTACACGCACTGATTTTTGTATAAGTATTCTAGCCCAGAATGGAACAATCAAAAATAAATATTATAAAAATTACAACTGATTTTCAATTGACTCGCTAACAACCCTTTACATATTTCATTAAAATGACGATTATTAAATCTCTATTCGTACAATAAACAATGCCTACATTTCCAATAGCTACGTGACATCATATAAATGTAGGCAGAAACGTAATAATGACACATACTACTGAAGAAGAAATATGACTCTACATTTAATCTAAGAATTCCATATGAAAAGTTATTTTGCAATGAACTACAAAACTACATGAAAACTCAAAATCAAATCAGTATTCTACACCTAGTAACAATAACCGTAATAATAGCATTTGACTATAAACGAACTCGCGGTTCCTGGTTCAAATCTGGGCCGATACAATCGCATCATACGTTTGTTATGACATCGCATCAATGCAAATTATATTTTACCGAAATTAGCTGTTACCATCTTGTTTGTTGCTGTCTCGATATTTTTCTCAAAGACAGCTAATTTCATAGTATCTACGACTACCTTCCCTATTTCATACAGGTATTTAATATACTGGTATAACAAAGATTGAAAGGAACACAGTTCAATTCAGTAACAAAGATTGAAGTGCCTTTGGTTGCATAATTACAACTTATTATAAAACATTTGTCATTTCTTACATTATTGACGCTTAAACTTAAACTGTACGTTAAACTAAAACTCAAATAAGTTTCCTATCCGTTCACAATGTTCATATATTCATTTTATCTTAAATGTTTCATTTAATTGACGTCGGTAGTAGTACTGAAGGCTGAGAATTTCGTCAGTGTGTAGCTTTCAAGGTTACTACTTTTTGTTTGAGGTGAAACTAACCGGACTTCATAGTAGCGTTGTGACCTTTGAAATGATCAAACGTTAAATTCTTCTCCAAGTAATAGAGCATTAACCAGCAACTATATCACTAAGTTATAGTATACAACATATTATAGGGAACATGACGCTGATAGACGATCTATCGTCTTTGCGTTTGGTTTTAAGGATTTCTTTAATATTATCTAAATAGCTTGCTGTTAGTAGTAGGAGTATTATTAAACCTTGTTTTAGGATTAACTTAATAATGTGTTTTCTGGTTATATTGTCAAGCACAAGCAACAATGACATTATAGGCACATAGAATATGTATCGAAATAAAAGTAGAAAAAGACATTAAATCTTATTCAACCTACGATGTTTTAAATTTAGTACCTACCTAAAATAAAAGTAGCTAATTCAATATTACTTTAAAGTAATTGTAGGTACGTAAGATTTTATGTTTTTTTTGTGTCTGTATAAGTAAGGCAAATTTTGGAAAATGAGAGGCGAACGACTGCGGAGATCACGCGATTGCATCACGGCCAATTATCGCAACTACAATATTTGATCAGCTGCGTGAACACTACGAGCATCGTTAACACACAAAGACCAACCTTATTGTTAAGCAAATAAAGTCGAAAAATATTGTGAAGTATTTACTTATCGCAAGCAAAGCATTTTGTGTTTTACTTAAGTAAACTTAAGGAGTTATTTTACATAACTTAAGTTTGTATTGTTAGCAAACCGCAAGTCAATGTCGTCAGTGTTTAATAAATACGTCTAATTAGCAAGAAGAAAAAATTTAATCATGAATATGGAAGAGATTCGACCCTGCCAGGATTCGAACCTGGAATCTTCTGATCCGTAGTCAGACGCGTTATCCGTTGCGCCACAGGGCCAGTTACCGTATTGGCAAAATTTGTTCGTCGTTTGTGTATTATGTCTACTACCCAAATAATAGTTCTACTTGTGAGGTTTGTTACGTAGTCCAAGGGCGACAGGGGATGGTGACACTGCAGACTCGTGTGCTATTCTTAATACATAAAAACCCGGTCAAGTGGAAGTCGAACTCGCGCACGAAAGGTTCCATACAATCTATACCTCTTTACTAATAATATAAAGCTGAAGAGTTTGTTTATTTGTTTGAAACCGTTAATCTCAGGAACTACTAGACTGATTTAAAAAATAATTTTAGTGTAAGATAGTCCATTTATCGTGGATGGCTAAGCGCTATACCATATAATATCACGCTAATAAGAATAGGAGAGAAGCAGCAATAAAAAATATTGCGAAAAGGAAAAAATTACGCGGGCGGAACCGCAGGCGATTGCTAGTCATCTACAAGTTCATAAGTAAATCACATTTGTTAAAAAAACACTTTTACTGTATGCAGACCCTCCTTAATATTTTTTATTTTTAGTAAGTACCTATTTGTTGTTATAGCGGCAACGGAAATACATAATTTATGAAAATTTTACCTTTCTAATTATCACGGTTTATGAGATACAGCCTGCTGACAGACAGCGGAGGCTTAGTAATAGGGTTCCGTTTTTACCTTTCAAATACGGAACCGTAAAAAGAGGTTGTAAGTGACGCTAGTATTGGAGAGAAGGTCGTACCGGCAGCTCCGCGGTGCCGCGAACACCTGTGTAATCGCATTACCTGTTATCAGCCCATGCGATAACAGCGGTAACGAACCGGGTAGGTACATTCGATTCGGTCATAAGCCAATGCGTAGGCGGCCGATGGAAATTAACGGGTCACGTGACTTCACATGTCAAGAACCTACTCGTTCCAAGCAATCATTTGTTTGAATTTGAATGTTCCGACCACCTTATTTTATCCAGTGGTTGTTGAGATTAGAAATGCAGACTAAACAAAGCTAATAGGTAGATACATAAAACGTAATACACTTCGTTTTTTAAATTTCAAGCACATGTTACAGTATTCTTTCTATAGCTACAGTGAATTTTGTAACAGACTTTATAAGTAGGTAGGTAGTAGGTAAGTCATTGTTAAAGATTAATTTTAAACTTGATGACCCATATAGTGTAGGTAATGTTTGTCACGACCGTATTGCCATTCAGAGGATAGTGCCTTCGATTTCTAACGAGGGCAATTTTTTTATGATTTTAGAATTCTGTTCTATGGCTAAGGGTGTTCCTTTATCTCTACGTCATTCGTGGCACCCACGGCATTAGAAATCCTAATGTGCACCTATCAGACATTAATATAAAAATATACCTATGATTAATTAAAAACCGTCGATTGAATATAATATTCATTAAAAAATATAAATCATATCCAAAAGTAGAGCTGTAACGGTAAAAAAATATGAATCTTCGTTACAATACAAGCTTATGTACATTTAATTGCAGAAAGAAAATGATTAATGCAGTACTTACAGGCTTTATAAATGGCATACAAATCAACAAACGTGTACCGGCGTAGTAGTCATTTACCACCCAGATGTTCGGTGCGTCGCAGTCTTAATTAGCGTTGATCAATCAGATTATAAATAGCGTATCTTTTACAAAACATTCGAAGGAACGAGTTATACAAAGTACGATTCACCCGGAAAATAGTGTTATTGTATTTTATCTTATCTTTCTGCGCTAATATAATTTCTAAAGACTTTTTATGTCTGTTACAATTTGGCGACCAAATTAGATTGCTTCTGTCTTGCTAGATTGTAAGAAACTTTTAAATATAGACAGATTGAAGTCTTGAGCAGAACAGAGACTCTTTATTTTTAAAAGTGCATGTAACTATAGCAGAGAAATTCCAATCTTATTATACTAAAGTCATCAACAATCAGTCGTTCAACCAATCTAATTTCATGCTGTAACATGAAGTAGCCTAACTAAATCTTAAGACATACTTTAAAAGAAACTAGGTTTACCGAAGCGAACCGAGGTTAGGTCACTAGTAAGCAAAGCAAGGCGCAGTATTGAAGATACTTATATCAGTACTTACGTACGTACAGGTGGGACGGGCAGGTGTTTGCACTTACGAGGTGTAAGCGCACCGACGCTGATAAGAATATTGATAACGTAATCCCTCCAAAGCGCCAACAATCTTACAAGTGTTTCTGTACTATACTGTAACTAATGCTGATGACTGCATAGCCCACACACGCTCTACGACATATTTATTCATATTATTCTGAACTATGAATAAATTTAAGCATTGCATATGCATGAAGGGTTACACATTAACTTTATTATCACAGCCGCATTGGACGGAAAAGTTACTCATTCGATCGTTAACTGCTTTGAGTTTACATTTATGATAAAATATATAAGTACTTACTCAGATAAAATTTCATATGAACCTATAAAATAGAAATCATCTACGAGGCCTGTCTATGCTTAAGTTCAAATCAATATGATGATTGTCCATCTAAGTTTTTTTATTTGTTGACACCTGCATATCTGCACCAATTAGTTCAGACAATTGTTACTCCCATTTAGATCCTATTAAATCATTATGACCCAGATGTAGCTAATGTGTTTACATGTTTGGTAAGATAGTTACCTTTTCTCTATAACGCTCCTCGTCTCGTCGGTGTCAATTGTCAACATTACACTTACAAATATCACTCAAACACCTCCTACAATCTCATAATCAATCGGTAGAAGTTACCCTCATATATCCCACTTGACTATTTCGCTTATATTACAGGAATAAAGAACTTTATCCAATTTTTATCGACGTGTTTATGTCGATTTATTGCGACTATAACCAAAGAAAAATACATTATTGTTTCAAATCGTTATCTTCCTTATAAATACCTGCTACATACACAACTTGTTGATTTTGTGCTAAATGAAACGCGAACATCGCGAGCACTCGTGTAAACAAGACGACACGACATCGCATGTCTTTAGAACGTGTTCACAATTACCAGCTAGTTAAATTCGCTACTGATTTATCGGAAATTAGCTCTTGTTGCGTTAGTAATAGAATTCAAGAAAGAGCAATGTGATATGAAATACCGCGATTCATTGCGACAAGAGGCGTAACTAGGCAATGCGGTTATGTTCACCATAACAATATGAAACGCTAGCTGTTGACTACCAATTGTTTACCTTTGCCGTACTATATACTAAGTATTGCTTATTGCAACAGGCGTCATTTGACACTTGGTACATAATTATCGTTATTGGGTACAATGACATGCAAATGAATGTCCTCACAAAATATAAAGGTGATCTAATACTGGGTTTAGTTGGTGGTTAGATCTGACGTTTTTCGCGTCATAAGGGAGTTTGTCCGGGTTTCCCCGGATCTGTCTTAGTTCGCGTCTTGACGGGGTTTTCAAAAAGCGTCCGGGGAAAACCTGAATACTTGTTGGCCGGGAAATGCCGGTAAATAGAGAGATCAGCGACATGAAAAAAAAATTAATTATACTTTGCAATTCGAAATCGCGTACAACTAATTTAAGTTTTAGGATAGACTGAGAGTTTTCTGAAAATTTGTTTTTTTTATGAATTTTTTTTGGAGTATTCGAGGAACACCATTTTTTTATTTCCTGTAATTTGTGAAATTTTTGGGAAAAGGAGATAGCAATAATCACATGTAACATTTATTCAGATATTTTAAAAGTATGCGAATGATACACTGCATCACAATCTATATACGAGTATTCTTTAAGAATCTACGCTTCTACAGTAGTGCTACAAAAGAGGATGATTTAGGGGATTAAAGTTACAGAAAGTGTTTAAGCTTTAACAGTCAAGAAGAAGTAAAAAAAACAAAACCTCAAAACTGACAAACTCAAATCATAGCGCTCTAACCGCTTCACATCCAACGAAGTGAGCACAAACGTATGACAGATAACACGTCGGTTTTATCACGAACCACGAAATGTAAAGGTTGTACAAATACCTACTGCAAATAGTTGTTCAAATTGTTACCTCAACGCATACAATGACTAGGCAGGAGCATTGCACGGCAGTTGGCATGCACTTGTATACGATGGAAGGGCGAATAAAACACCTATGAAGGTGGTACCTTATACGCAGGTAAGTATACATACAGTCAATAAAAAGATTCTCGAAAGTGCTAGAAGTTTCTCGAAATCAGCGCATCTCTAATCAGAGAATCTCTAACTTAGGGTTGCCAGATGACTGAACATTTCCAGGACATTTTCTTGAGCGTAATCGTCGATAGCAACAGCGAGTTTATTGACAAGTAAGAATAGTGTGTAAAGCTTATAATTTCTGTGATAATTCTATTAGGGTGAACTTTAGCGACCTGGTAATATGCATGAAATAAATTATTTATTCTTCCATCTTTTCTTATATCCCAAAAATGCGTCGTTTACCTAGGTACGTCTTTGAAGAGTAATGTCCAAAGGTGTCGCTAACCATATCCCGTCTTGTAGCTCAGTTGCCGGCTATTTCCAAGATAGAAGAAAAAAGAAGACTACATAGGATACTATACACATCGCTAGATACGGGACAAGACACGTAATTTCTGGGACAGTCTCGAATTTCCCAGCCATCTGGCAACCCTAATTCGGAGGAGGTGATTAAGTTCGATGTCTACGTGCTGCGTATTTTATTTCTAGGGATTCATTAGGTAACCTTTGAGAAGACGCCAATAAACGCAATTACAAATAAATTAATTGTTAGTCGTAGCTGTTTTCGTAGACCCCTATAAATAGGGGAAGATAATGATTTGCCAATCATTTTATAACTAACAGTAGTAAGTTAAAATAAAAGCTGCTTTTTTCAGATCGTATCTTAAAGCATATTTGAAGATTTTTTTGAACGAAACTCAGAACTACTTATTCTACATTCCACGATATACTGTAACTATAGTTACATAGATGGCGCAACGTAACGATATGACACTAATGCCACCAGGAAAACTATGTTAATAATAGTATGTTTCAATTATCGGCTGAGTCACTGAAATACATATTATTGTCGTTATAATGAAGTTATATGTTACCATGTATGTATATATATGACTCTTAATTGCATGACAACTAAAATACCCATTTTATACAATAGTTGTACATAAAAACGTTAACATTTTAGGTTGGGGACATGTCTATTCAAGCAACGCCTCAGTAAAACAGCAATTTGTTAAGCGTTTCGTATTTATAGTAAAATTGCAGTCTGGAGGAACTTATTTTGATGCCGCTGTTAGTGTCATGTGGGCTGCTCACTGCGCATTTCACTTTGATTTGTGCACGTTTTATCAAGTGAAAATTAACGCCTTTAATTCGCAACACTGTCAGTATTGTTCTGTTTCACGGCGGTAACAAATTACTCGTACTTTACATTCGGAAGCAGAATCTTGTTTTGAAGTCTGTAACTGGTAGCTTTCTTCGTTCCCTATCATACAATTTTTACGAGCTTTTATTTAGCTTAACTAATTATTAAATTGTACTACAAGATAAACAATGTTATTTCTTCTTAGACTATTGTAACTAAATAAAAAACTGACTGAAAAGATCACTCATAACAAGTAATCCTAATTAAATAAATAATAACTAACTTAACTTTATTACGTAAACTTTCTTACATAAACACGTATTGTAGCAGTTTTAACTTCTCACAGATTGCACTCGCAACGAGTTACCAAGTGCGCATGTCGGAATGTTTCATGGGCAGACTAAAAATAGACCACAGACCATAGATAAGGGCTTCCCACTGTTCGTAGGTATTTGGTACACAATGCACGAGGTGAGTAGGGCATCACTTCCGCTGCAGCCGAGGCCGCTACATCTACACAGATTACTAACGTAAACAGAGACCTCATTAAAAAAAAAATATGTCTATGGCGACGAGGTCCAATCGACCTGGTATACAAATGCCCTTTCCTTCGATACTCATGCTGAATTTATTGGAATAACTTAAACAACGTAATTTTTTCCACCTAATGTTATATTCAAATAGTTTGAAGGTAGCGTTTGGCGTGAACGTCAACAGAAAAGGCATTTGTCTAGAGTCACTGAACGTCGACGGTTTTTTATAATTTCGGTCGTCGGTTTCGGTGTAATGTTGTAGCGGTTTTAACATTTTTTTTAACTGATAAAGCATTAATCGGTGACCAGATACCAACTAACTAGCTCGTCTACTGCGTAGTTTGCTAGCAAAAGACGTAATGAAAACCAATTTACTGTCCGCTATTTAGTATAGTTTCTTTTGGTTAACTTTTTGCCACAGCCAAGGTTATTTCGAGAACTGCGTTCTTTTTTCATACAAGTCAAGATCACAACTGTACGCTCACACGCGAAGTTGCGTAACTTCGAACAATACCATATTACACACAAACACACACACACATACACACAATAACCGTGGAAACGCGGTAAATTACGACGACTGTTAACTTTATATAACTCTTTGTTAGTTTTGCTGTGTAGGTCAAACTTGGTAAAATATAAATAAAAATATTTAGAGTTACGTAAATTGAAAGAAAGAAAGAAAGAAATAATTATATAAACGTAAATTATTAGGTATATAAACGCCATTCAAGAATAGTTTGAGCTGAGGTCAATTAATATTCATGTATTGCCTAGGGACAATTCACTTTTATTTTATTAATAACAATCTCTCTCTGATTAATTAATCAGAATTGATTATGAAACCAAAGCAACAAGACTGGAATCGAACGACATCACCTTTAATAATGCTTCTCTACTGACAATTTCAAACATAATTTTCTATTCAATTTGTATCACAAAAATGTATTTACTTAGTTCGCATGTAATCATAAACATTGAAGGGTTAAGCGGGAGGCTCCCGAGGGAAATTTACCTATGCGATGTTGCCCTTTACACCCGTTGAATATTTAAACCAGCCGCGTCGTTTCAGCGCGCCTGACCCGCGGTTCACGTACAGTCGTCAACACAATGCAATACTAACCTTACTACAGTTCATTCCTTTTTTCAATTGAACATTCCAGAATATTGCTTGGAATTGAAATATGCCTTTGCAGTGCAATACAACCAATTTATATTTCCGAATAATTGAAAAACGATACGCACTGGCATTTACTAAAATTACATGAAAAAAAAAATTGTTTTACACATGAGACTGCAGACTGCTTTTAGAATACCACATAATCTGCAACATGTGGATTCGTGTATGTTAACCATGAATTGGTACCAATAAGTAAGCTTATTGCCAGAAAATTATACCGACTAAGTACATATCGGTTATCCAATCCAATTCAAGGAAGTCTGCTGCTTTTATAGCAACTTAAATCGCTGGATCTCATAGAAACAGCCGTCAAGGTATAAGTGTTTCATACATTATTCTTCAATTACCTCACAATATTTTTGCCCCACAAAATATACAAGGTAAACATTGTAAGCTATAATATTGGCTGGGCTATTACGGAACCACTGATTACCACTGTGGCGCTACATTTTGTAAACAAGCTGCTTTGCACGTGCACGTAGGAAATGTTTTACAAACGTATTTGTTTCCTAACTAATCCCCGAGGTACTTGCCGGGCCAGTCAACAAAGGGGTTTTTGTTACTAAATTCTTAAGTGAAAAGTAACACGAATATTGAAATGAGATTTCAGATTTTTCGCTGACCATGGATGGCGTAATAAGAAATCGGAGGATAAAATACCGCCTTATAATATAGGTAACCGCCCTTACACATAGCGTCAGCCAAAATCTTTATTATGGTTTCGGCTAAACACTTCGCCTTGGCTTATAATTGTTTAGTTAAGCTTAATTTTGTAAGTGTCACTAAGCATCAGTTTACATCATTAGAGAGCCTTTAGGAAACCATACCGATGATGTATATGATACAAAAGAAATTTCGGTATTTTAGTCACTAATCTTCATACTGGAGAGACTCAGGGCTCACCAATTCCCACATGGCTGTGAATTCTATATACAATAGTGTACTACGTGACGCCGAAGACGCAAAGCCATCTTAGGGCATCTCTGGGCCCTTGGGCACACACGAATTTGGGGCCACGTTATAGAGCAATGAGTAAAAATCTGTCTTCATTTTAAACCTAAATACAAATTTCACCGCTCAATTTCGATAGTTTTAAAAGTAATTGTTGCCAGCCATTCGGGGGCCCCATGAGGACTGGGGCCCTGAGCAAGGGCCCCGAATGGCAAAGACGGAACTGCCAACACGATTTGTATAATCAACATGTCAAAGGAATTCTCCGAGCAGTAATTTATTACATGAATCATGAGAGTGATAGCGTGAAAGGTTAACGAAAGTGACGCGCCCTTTCCCCTCATATTTTCTTTTCCTTGATAGGTAGATACATAATTAACTAATAAATAAAGCATTAGATATGTAATAGCATTGATAAAATATATAAACGTTATCATTGTTACACAAAAAACGTATTTTTTGCATTTTAAAAAGTAACATAATTGTGTAGGAACACAAAAACCTAAAAGTAATTATAATTACGATAGATGACAGGATATGCATATTGCACACTTTGTACTTTTCTACAATATATATATATTTACAATATAGATCCTACTCAATAACAATTAGTAAGTAGTGCTTTGGATCGTTAACAAAGATACGAGTTAGTTCAGAAAAATAAAATTAATTTGGTAATCCACATTTCGTGTATCTAAAGACCTTGACTAATAGTCACTAAAAACCTCTTTACCAACATAAAAACGAGCATATTTCTATTTTATAACTTAATGTGTAAAATCCCGTAAAATTGGGTACAATAAACCAATCGGTTCGAGCATACTAAAACGTAATAAATCGCGATATAGTTAGTACAGCATACCTGCTGTATCATGGTGTTATCAAGTAATGACTTAGCCGCTATTTTTCACGACCTAATTGTTTACATTACTCGTAGATTACGTTACAAATGCGAACGAGGCGGGCATCCGGTACAAGTTTCGTACACCCACCTGTCTGATACCAACTCGCTTTATCATCTATTTTAATATCAATGACATAGTATTATTGTATCGCTGTATGATCTTCTACTTATTGTGATAAATACTCAATAACGCAGACCAAAAAATATATAGACTCCGCCTTCGGAACAAAAAAGCGTAGTTGAAAAAACATTACGCTATTGACAAATGATAACGTTCCCGGTACATTTGCAGGCGGCCATGCTTGTTGACAGGTACCTACGTTAAATCGTAAAAAAAAATTGACGTCACTTTTTTAATCAGAAGACTGGGTCTATAATATATACTTTTTGGTCCGAGCTTAATAAATATGCAGACAAACACTGGTAAGTTTTATTATCACTCAAAAATAAAAAGAAGCTAATATTTAAAATAATTAATATACTTACCTACATGCTCTTATGTAAGTAATACTTACTCTACAGCCAAATAGTCAGTTTTTCATCTGAAGACATGACAACGATGCAGTGGGTGTATATTTGTATGAAAGTACGAATATCAAATAAGTACACTTTTAGGTAACAATAAACCAAACACATAATACAAGCTCAAAGTACCTATAATGACTTTAATGTACTATAATAATTTAAGGATAAAGTCTCTATAATTTTATGTAGAGTTCGATATTAGTAGTGTTTAAATTTAATAAATTCCTCTGTTGTTAATTGAAATATTTTAAACTGTCTATCTAGTTACATTTAAAATTCAACTGTATAAATTAATTTTAGCTCTCATACTTAAGGTAAAGTACTCGTGACTTTAAAGTGTAATGTATAATTTCGAAACAAGTTAACAAGCAGTCGTGGCCGAGCGGTTAAGGCGTCTGACTAGAAATCAGATTCCCTCTGGGAGCGTAGGTTCGAATCCTACCGACTGCGTAGACAAGTTCGCTATGCCTTTTTGTTTACTTTTTTATTTATAAAAATTTTATTTATTTCATTACTAACACGTTTGTTTAAAAAATTTGTTTAAATTTTTTAATAAAATTTTATTTTCTACGTTTTGAGGACCTGAAGTACAGCCGTGTAACTTACTAAAACAATACCTAATTCTCAGAACATAGCTTTTTTTCACCGACATAAATTATTAAACTATTAACAGTAGGTAAGCCAATGCTTATTTTGGAGTCCATGCAACCAATTTTTTTTTTTTTTTGAAACATAGACATTAAACAATGCAATTATGTCGAATATACGTATAGTGTTATATCTCTAAAACAACTTTGTAAACAAAAAAAAATAAAAAAAAAATTCTATAAGCAAACAATTATCTCTCAATATACAATTTTAAGTATATCATAATCATTGGATAATGAATCAAAAACTGACCGCGCTGAAGGATTTTTTTATTTTCAATAGGTCGTTAACTGCAAGAGTGGAGATAACAAAACTAACAAGCCATTGATTCGCTGGAAGATGGCGCGCCGCCCGGTCGGTTCTCATTAGCCGATGAACACGTGCGTCGCCCACGGCATTACGTGCTTACCGCAACAGGGTTGCGACACCGCGCTTATCCAATCTGGAACAGTAAAAGTGATTAGATCGTGTCTTTACAAGTCTGCGAAACATTAAGAACAAAAAAGTGTGCTAAGTTTGACGATGACTCGCTAATTTCGACATTGGATTCAAAGATATACCGACGACAAAGATAGCAATTCATTTTGCACTCGTAAAAGTGATCGCAGATTATGCCTCGCAAACCGTTATGTAGATTCTAGATTACGCCGGTGTTCGTAACACCTTCAGGCTACTACTATCTCCAAGCTGAATATCTATTCCGGAATTTATCATAAAGCAGAATAGATGATGAGATTACGGCAAAACAACACGGTAGTGAATAAAAACACAGTTTGCGCTCGAAATGAAACACTAAACCGCATTAGCTTCGGCCAACTGGCACCCCTACGAAATAACTTTTCGTCATGGGATTACGAGTCCGTACCAGGGATTTAAGGTTTCATTACTTGGCGAGTCTCCCTTCGCGACCGCCCCTACCATTGGTTACAAACGATCAGAAAGAAAATCACCACCTAATCACAATAAATTACTAAAACATAATACTCATTCCAATACATACAAATACAAATTCATAATAAATTACAATAGTAATTATTCAACCTAATGACTTGCACTTTTCTCTCCTATTAGCAATATTTTTAAAATTACGGATGGCCTTAGTAGTTGCCTCTTATTAGCGGCTGGGTCAACTAATCGTATGTTCCTTAATTACATAAAGAGGTTAAAACTATATATTTTTTAATATCTTTAGTACCTTTAAGGTAATGAAAATACAATTTAATTCTGAATTATTATGTAAGCATTAATATAACAACTTAAGAAAATTCGATTATAAAGAAAATTCGATTGTTTTTCTTTCGAGTAGAGTCCAATAGTAGAGGTCTTCGTAGCGATAGAAAAGCGACGCTAGAGTCAAATTGGGGGGTTGAAGGGAGAGTAGCGAGCCGAGACCTCTAATGTACAAATATTGCGGACGGAATGAATATATTTGCCCCTCCGAGGAGGGAGCAAGTCCATGCTTTGATTAAGTCACTATGAATGTATGGAGGGCTAAATTCGTTCAGACAGCATCTCAAGATGGATTGTTTGTTTATCTCGCGATGATCATAAATTAGTGTATGGTGTTTGTTAAATTGTAATTGTTGTTCGTTTTTAAACCCATCATGTAATTGGCATTAGTAAATTAATAATAGATATTGTTTTGCGATTTGTAGGAACTTGTAAAACGGACGATAAAGCTTTAAGATATTTTTTTTCATCCATTGTCTTTACTTAAATATTTTTTATTGTTTGGTTTAGTTTTAACAATTTCAATGACTCTACATTGATAGATTCAATGCTTCAACTATCGACTGAAGGTTACTGCGGAAACATTCTATTATTTTTGTATTTCTCTTCTTTAAACTTCAAGAGAGAAAAAAAACGAAAAAATCTTGATTAATCCTGTAGCATTAAACAGAAAATACGATGGAAAATGCATCACACTACGTTATTTGTGTAATTAAGTAATAGCATACAAAGATAACTTTATCGCAGTTTTATAGCCCAAGTATTTTGGACATTACATTACATACATTTTTACCAGTGATTATAATACTTTCGATCAGTATGAAAAGGACATTAGACGAAAAAACAAACATACTGTAAAAAAATTGGTACTCGCAAAAGTTGACAGTTGTGCCTATTGGAACCAATCCCGAGCCCAGACTGTCCCAAGTGTCCCGCTAATACTCCATATGGCATCACAATACGCAACGCACACAACCAGTCAAACAAGACCTCCGAATGTTCAACCAATCTATTTCCCGACTAGAGCTACAGAGAGCAAGTTATGTCAGATTAATATTCATAGCGAAGTTAGGGCGGAAAACTGATGCAACGCCATGTGCAAGCATTAGGGACTATGAGACAATCTGACACCAGTCGCGTCGCCAATTAGCTCACGCAACTGGTCGATACTGACGTCATCACAACTGTATTATAGGATTAAGTAAGTCGATAGCGGCTCTGTCGCTCGTAATCGAACGACGCCTGTTTATTCCACGAAAATCAATACGTATAGTAATAAAACTATTTTCTAGTCGGTATCGGTGGTGTTGTAATACAATCACGCGCTCACGAGAGCGTAGTGGGTATTGTTTAGACTTTTACATCGGTGGCAATGTCTGACGCAAGCGTAATGTCGATGCCGCAAATTTCTTGTGTCGAGTTCTCTGAAGCACCGACTCGCCGGCGCCAGATAGTTGACACCATGACACCGCACCGACTGCATATCTCCGCGTCTGCTAATAAACAAACGTGTAAAGGAACACCGCTTGACAACAATAGTTTTACACCAACAGTAAATTACTCGGTCCAGCAATAAACCTAGCTATGACTATGAAACGGTAAATTGGACTCGACGTTACCGTAAATGTATGGGTGTAAAATATTCCTTGAATGAATTTCTCGTAGCTCATGTTTGTCGTTCTCATGGACGTCCCACGCACTTTAGAGTTTCACACCTCGATGCGTTTCCATACATCACTATGTCGCAGTCGGTAACGCACACTAACACACCTACGTGTAATGTCCCTACAGGTTATTGAATAGCTTTTATCCAATCGTTTTTAAATTAGGAACAAATTACTCTTTTTGGCGGGAAGAGCTTAAAAAACAGACCGTAATCTTGACTTTAACTGTGAAGCTTTTAATTCTGTAAGTCCGCGATTTAAACAAATATACTAGTATAATTCAATGTTAAAGACATCAGGAAGTCGTTATTCACGTATGCGCAGTGTCAAATGGCCGCGCTAGTTTTACTAATAATTTATTCACGCACTAAAGTGTCATTGTCGCGCACTAAAACTTGCTCAATATTCACCGGTATTGAGTGTAACTAACTACACGATTTGTACATAATAATAAAACACCAAGCAAAATGAATTAGACAGTTAGGCACAAGGTAATATTGGGGACATAAAATACTTTTTTTACAAACTAACGCTCAAAACTCAAAGCCTCTCACTAGGATTCTAAGTGGATGCCATGGAAAATACAATATCAATAGAGGATCACATAATATACCAACACAGAAATACAAGATCTAAATTCCTTCTGCCTTTTGAATTAAGAATTTAACATTTTTTTAGAACAAATCCAGAACTTGTTGACCAACGCGTGCGATTTACCGAATCGTTTAATTATAAATTATACAGAATCGATCCTCGAGACTCTATTCAATACATTTCGTGCTAATGAAAATTATATTTGTCGTCATTACAAACCATAAGCTAACAGTTAGTTGAAACTGAAACAAATAAAAACAAATGAAGTATCGGCCAGTTCATCCACTTTCAAGTACCTGAATGGACATGTAGATGAGAAAATTTGTATTTTATGAGTTTGTATTCTATAATAAACCGTCATAAACCTGTATTTTTACGAGGGAAGTGGCGAACTGTGTTACGACAGCCACGGGCGACGACAACTTGATGGCGGTTAGAACCTTGTCGCAATAATTTACGATACATAATGGTCTCCATGATATGTTTTATAGTATGAAAAATAGCTCTTACTGCGTAACACCGAAATGATAAAAAATAAAATGCTCGGAATAGGATATCGCCGACAAGTGACGATCTAATATAACTTTTTGTGTGCATTGACGCTGCAATCGATTATTATATTTTTCAGAATCACATATTTATTTTAGATGTGGCGCCTTTTATACTGATATGCAGAGTAGGAGTTAAAACTTCGAAAATAACTTTATACAAACCTAAATAAAAAATTTGTAGAAAAATTACTTAAACATTTTAATGAATGAAAAAAATTGACAAAAATATATTAAGTACCTACTTTGTACCACCTAACTTTTAAAATATCAAAGTTGTACAGCAAGAAAATTAACTTATATGGAATACTATTAATTAAAATTTAAATCGTGATTTATGTCGTTGTGAACATCGTTAGCCGACCCTCTGCACAGTGGCGCCGCGCGGCATTTACGCGCACTAATGAGGCCACGTGTCCAAGTGACCTTTACATTCATGTTAACTATATTCCGTTGTTCGAACTAATTAGTAATTACTAAACGTTGTATTGCGACATACTAATGAATGGCCGCCTGACCAATGCACTCTTAAAGTTGTGAAATTAACATTAAAACGTGCTAGTTAAGTACTAAACATCCTACTTTGTACGTATTATGTATATTTTAATTGATTTGTAACCAAAATTGTGTTATTATTTTAACAATCAACTTTAATCAAGCTATTTCTATGGTACCAGTAGTATAAATAGATCAATTTCAAATATTTGCGTAATGGCCCTGTGGCGCAACGGATAACGCGTCTGACTACGGATCAGAAGATTCCAGGTTCGAATCCTGGCAGGGTCGCAAATTTTTTTTTTTAACATTCATGTAACGAATTAAAGTGAGAATAACGTATAATACATCCACATTATGTGTATAAAATTTTGAAGATCTTAAAATTACTTTTAGTAATTATTACACTAATTTATTTTATGACATACAAGCTCAGAATTTTAAACTGCTGAACTGAGAAATAAATGACATCTGTTATCTAAACACTTAAAAGTCGAACTTTAAAAAGTGACAAACATCACAACCTTTAGATAATGTGGCATACGTATTACATGTTACCTACGTATTTTTTACCGTTCAACTTTTACCTTATCGACAAATTCATGAAGTGTCAAAATGTTAGCATTTTGAAGTGCCGAAGAAATAAATTTTAAGATAAACAAAACTTTGTTTACTAAAAAATGTCACAAGAACAAGAACAGTGTTCTTTCCATTTTGAAGTGGTTATTTTATAATGTTTTTCTACTTAGAAATACCTACTTAGAATTAATAATTGTTAATTATAAAAGCTTTGACAAGATAAGGTAAGTGGAACAAATATAATATTTTTGTATTTTTAAGACAACTAAACAAACATCAAGAAAAGTAAGTATGTTCAAAATTCATCATCAATGTCTATCCTAAACATGCTCAAATAAACTACCTAAATTCTCGTACATTAACGTTGTTTGGGGAAATAAAGTAGAAGAATACAAAACTTAATAACAATGAAATTATGTTACATCACACTCATAATATTAAAAATATTACCATTATTAAATTATTAACAAAAAATAGTTAAAAAATTAAAATAAAACTTACAAACTCAGTATCGTGTTAATGTCAGCTGCCATATAACTATTTGTGTACCCTTATCAACACGGGGTCAAGAGCGCGTCTTCCGCCCGATAACAGCTGGGTCTGCGATAACCGGCTGGAATCCTTGCAGCATCCCACTTCGACCGTTATTTATGGTCCGTAAACCAATATACATATCAGAAACATACGCACATAAAGCAAAAGATAACCCAGAAAGTTTTGACGTTTTGATAGTGTCAAAAAATGTCCTTAGTTTGCTGAGGAGATAAGCGTGTGCCTATATTTTGTGTTGATCTATATCATGGCTGGTTTTTGTATCGTTTGTTTTTGGAACTATTAAAGGGATTATGCGACATATTCTGCCGATCGTCCATATGACAAACGTGTTGGTTCGGGCTATGGACATGGGAAAAACCAATTAAGTACCACCAATTCAATAGTTTTCCAGTACGCACCCATAGACCACCATTTGGTTCTTCAAAGAAAATTAACTCGTCGTCATTAAAAGGGAAGCAAAAAACCTGTGACCGCTGACTTTGCTGGTTTTCATTCTCATAAGCAATAACCACTTCCTTACTAACCATTAGGGCCCAATCTACTTTTTCGAGTACCAGGCTATTAAAAGCCTGTAATAACGAAGATAACCCGTAGTAGGTATTATCCAATCGTGCATCAGTCAGGATAAGTTTTTGTTGTTACACCCTTGAAGATTTCGTCTTCAAATATTTTCTTAGCTTTTAGCCCGTTAACGTTATACGTCCAGCAAACATCCTGTGAGCAGGCAAATATTGGAGCTCCTCACGTCATCGTCTCTGTCCCGGACATCACAGACATGTGCTAAACATCTATCTTATGTAAACTGGTCGCTGTGAGTACATTTCCACTCCACAACCACATTATAACTCGCTTTGTACGTTAATTTACATGTTCGAAAGCTTTCAAGTTCAGTATAGACTTTAGAATGAAGCTGAGATCTTACTGTACTATTAAAAAAACATATTTTTAACCATTTATAATGAAACTCATAGTCGCCTTGTAGCTGGGCTCTCCAACAATTTATCTACCACGTGTTTTCTAGAAATTAATTTACTTTGGTGATTCCGGACAACTAATAATGGTTGATATGAAATAGGGCATCGCTAATGTCTTTACCAATTGGTGTTACGGATAACATAAGACGCACAACGGCACCCACAAGTACTTCCTACCTAACTACGTGTCTTTTATTAACAACTTTAATATTTAATAAGCTTGGTTTCCGTATGGGGCTTATGTATTAGGTTGTACAGATAAAATCGTACACCCTGAGTCGCGTGGCCGACACGTTCCGACTATCTTTACCAGCCACGTGTCACTAAATGGATATGACATGCGTTGCATTAAGGATACTATCTATGGCTTTACCCGAATCTAGATTACTATAGCCTTAAATGCTATAATCACACGGTATACTATTTCTTTAATACCTCTGGGTAACTTTATAAGACCGACATCAAAACACTCACAATTTCTTAATTTTGCTGTGTTCGCAATATTTTTAATGCTGCTCCTCTCCTATTCATCTTAGCGTAACGTTATAGAGCCTATAGTCTTCCTCGATAAATGGACTTAATAACACAAAAAAAAAATTCAAATCGGTCCCGTAGTTCCTGAGATTAGCGCCTTCAAACAAACAAACTCTTTATTTTTATATTATTAGTTTAGATTAGTATTAGTATATTAGTATAGATTAATAAATTCACGAACAGACCTTTAAGCTTCTATATTATGTACTAACGAGATATTGCTAAAAATCTTTTAACCCTTGATTGTTGAACGTAATATTGTGGCAGAAATAACAGTTTCTACTAAAATGCGTTTTTTTAGCACCACACTGTCGATCCCTACCGGGTATCGAACCCAAAACCCTTCATTCCACAAGCATCTATCTACCTATTATTATGTAAATCCATTCATGACAAAGTATACAAAGGAACAAAACTCCCACCGGAAGTAAGTGCCACGTGAACTCATTTCCGTACCATGAAAAGTTATCGCGCGTAACTATCAGCTTTGTACACCCAATGTACGGAAAATGATTCATTTTCAGAGCCAAATTTATACATAAACAATGACTTTTTATACTACATGGAATTATAATTACTACTTGAATTTTATTTACGAGGAAGTGATTGGTGTTTCATAACAAAATGTATCGTTATTTGGGACAAATGAAAACATATCAAAACTTCCTTTTGTTGATTATACAGGGACATTTATTACGTTAAAAATGTACAACATTTATGATATTTTTTCTCTGACTATACACTATATCAAAGCGCGTATTTTTAATCTTCTTTTGGTAGTTTTCTGCAACGCCATTTACCATCAGGTGAAGAAGAGGAAATAATAAAAAAAATTAAATATAAAAGAGAAATAAATAATCTGCTGACTCAGCCATTAATAAGTAAAAGTAATGTCCATAAATTAGGTGGGGTTATAAAAATTATACAGTTGTAGTCAGGAAAAGTTATATGGCAACATTGACACGTGTCTTGATATCCGGTCGTATGTCCGGATATAGGTACGAAAAGTACACTGTCGGCAAGCGTGGTAGACTGTGGGAAAACTTCATCGATTTTACAAACAGTACACTTATCTTACAGGAAATAACAGTAGGGGAAACGGGGGAAAGGGGGTTATTTAATACTTTGCTTAGGTATTATGAAAAGAATGAAGAAATTAGCTTAATAGGTAAAAGGTAAAAGTCATAAAACTCAAGAGTTTAATTAATAGTAGGGCTTTGTTTACTTTTATGTAATTGTTTATGCAATTACTAATACCAATTACCCAATTAAATAATCATATTATATCTTTATTACCTTACTACTTTTTAACGACAAAATGTAGAGGCTACTTAAGCATGACCACTTATTGCTTATAAACCTAATTCAAGGTAAGTGTCTACAATAAAAGGAACATAATTATTTAATTTACCCAGTACTTACAGATACGTAAACGAGGTATAAACTTAGCACGAATAGCATACCTGCATAGCGCCTGCTCAATTATACATTCGATGTTATTTGTATTCATTGCGTAAAAGGTTTAATTATACTTCGTAAAGTTGAATACTGGGAGCTGAAGGAAAATCTTAATTATATTATTAACATAGCTTAAGCGGCTATCTCATCAATTGGACGATGCCATTATGGACATTATCCGCCCAACAGCACTGATGTTCAGCTAGTTGCGATTTAGACCTTAACTAGATATTTATTAGGTTTAAAATTTCATGACATCTGCAATGATTTGACCCCGGTTCAAATTGGCGCGTGTGTTTGATTTTGCCTAATAAAAACGACTAATCATGTACCTAGCCTTAAAAAAATATCTTCTTTTGTTTATATGAGGTCTTTTTACAACACAATTTTTAAAAGATTTATTCTTGTGTTGAAATACAACAATTTATACGGGACCAGCATAGAAAACCAAAAATCTCGAAAATACTTTCTTTACTATAATCTTACGTAAGTTAATACCAACAACTATTTACTTAAACATGTTTGTTTATACGTAAGGCCCTAATGAGTAATTTAGTAAACTGAAATGTCCAACGTTACTACAAAATGTTCTATTGATTGTTTTAAAATGATCCTCTGATATTGTATAAGTTCAATTAAAAATATTAAGGAATTAGCTCCCGCCCATCTGTTAGGTCATCATTATGGCGATGAAAACATAGACAGTAAGAGAACAGTTGTTTTACCTATAAATTATTATGTGGGTAGGACAGAAAGGGTACAGCGTATAAAGTCAATGACGCTTGTGATGAGTTAGGCGGGGTGTATTCCCTAACACTCCCAGGCGCACCCTGGCGCTCCCTGGCGCTCCCTGGCGCTCCCTAGAGGGTGAACGTAGGGTTTCATTGAAGTAATGGCTTAGTGTCTTCTTGCCCATATTTGGTAAATGCTAAAGTCTAGAGGAATAGTTACTAAAAGGGGACTTCTATGAAGATATGTCCCGTATGTCTCAACTTGACTAAAATAATGTAGGTACAAATTTCGTTTGGATAGTCACTAGATGTTGACCCGGATTACATGTACAATTTTTTAAATTACAAGTACGTAATGTTTATAAAACTCTACTTCACTACCATTTCTGATAAAATGTATAAAATATTCTAAGAAAATTTCATTTCACACGCAACTACATACTTAAACCCTGTTTTTTTTCACTGCGGACTAAATTGACACATGCAAATGTCAATTTTCAAAATAATGTTACCAGCTTTTTAGTAATAGTGTTGTATTACGATACCGGTTTTATGAATCGTAACTTTTTACGGTTACCACTTAATTTTATTATTATTTGACAATAGACGAATCTTTTAAAAATAATGGTAAATATGAAGATATTAGATAAAAAATATATATTTATTAATTTTAATTACTTATTACACTAAGTAAATATGACAACTATAATAAATTTGATTTTGAATAATACGCAATAACAAGTTTTTAACAGGAACTACACTCTAATTGGTCGATGGACTGTAGTCAATGCCATAAATATTGCAAAGACACATTTTTGTAATTATTACTGAAAATCGGTAGAAGATTGAAGTTACGGTAGTGGCACATCACTATTAATGTTTCATTAAAAACTAGCAACACAGCTAATGTCAATTTAGTCCGCAGTGAAAAAAAACAGGGTACCTATAGCTTCCGTTTGTTCCAACATATAAATTGCCTCTAAATGGACATATGATTAACAACATCACGATATTTTAATTCAGCTTACATAATTAAATGTGAAGCAATACTAATAATGCAAAGTTTCCATAAAAAAATATCAGGACGAGTGTACCAATAGTTTAAGAAAGTCTCCGTCTAGTTGTATGTATATACGTGTTTTCTGCATTACGACTGCAAGGTAAACTTAGTTGTATGCTCACTACATCGTTTTCCACTCATAGCGCTTAGCTACGTGGGACGTGCTCGCCATTCGCAATTTCCGTCGTCCCTCCCGAGCAAATATTTCACTGACATACATCTATCTTCTATACGTATAATAACACTGTAACTGATCTACATCCGCGTCCGTATAGGGGAGTAAGGGGAGGCACGAGAAAAACTTTTATTGGGTGTATTTCTTAATGGAATAGATCCCTTAGCAATGTTTCTTTTTTGTTTCTGTGCATTGTTTTTAGAATTTCAGGTACAAACAAATACTGTGGTTTCACTGATAGGCTTATTATTTATTTTTGTTTTAGTACCATTGGATTATAATTTATAATCAACAAAGATAAGTTAATTTTTTAAATGAAAATGCATGGATTCTAAACACAATCAAGCAAAATCGCGAGGGACGCAGCCTACTTAGTATTCTTATGTACAGTGAAAATGAATGAAAATCTAACGGCATCAATTTGCAAGGATTCAGTTACTTGTCGTACGCGTACTTGCGAATGAAAGGTTTCCCTTGTATAATGCAGATGAAGCTAACATGTGCCAATGCAATTAGGGAAATTGACGTAAGTAAATCGACTGCAGTGCAAATCAGACGAGTCCTTACAACGGGGACAGCTGCAGCGCCCTCCTGCGGCAATTTAATAAAAAGGTTTCCCATTCAGATTAGGAACTTGCGTGTTGTTTTAGTAACACACGGGACCGATTTTTGACATGCAGCATAAACATAAAAAAATGGAAATAACATAAACAATAAAATTATTTTTCAAAAATAAACTAGCTTCAAAAGAGTTCACTGAAAAGTACGAAATGACGAATAAGGAACCCACAATTTCTTTTTCAGGTCCATGGCAGTTAAGCCATCTTATATTAAACCAAAGGATGAATTCGCAAAATATGCTAAATGTGTCTATGCAATATCTACATAATCTAAACTA
>LGAG01000101.1:91326-105347 GCA_001278395.1 Lerema accius
AGCTGATCCCAAGATTAGCGGGCATTCACTTACTTGTTGATACGTTGATACTTTCGCAATCTCCTTGTAGGTAGATAGGTAAAACAATATGATTTTCTTTTCTCTTAGTAATACCCAACAACTAATATTCTCACTAACATGTCCTGTTAACCAACTAACAGTCCCCCTTAGTCCTACTCGAAGTTTGTTACGATTGTCCATGGGCGGCAGGGGTTGGTGGAACTGTCAGCTCGTTTGCTATCTTAAAACCATTAAAAAACCCGAGGAACCGCTCTATGATCAAAGTTCTACCATATCTCATTATATAGATTATTCAATAGATTATTTATAGACTCATTCGATATACATGGCTGAAAAATGTTAATCACAACATCAACTGTCAGTCATTAGTACCGTTCGTCTGACGATTATTTCACAAAGTTGAGCTTATACTGTGATTTCTATTGATGTCAATAATATGCACAGTTTAAAAGCAATAAAAATAGAATCTACCTACCTTCACCGATCAAAGCAGCATAGCTTTTTATAATTACAATATTTTTAACATGTGCAATTGTGCATGCAGACTATCAATGAATATTACCCGCCTAAGAACATGTAGGAAGCCTTACTAAGTAGAAATTATACCCGTACCTGCTTATTATAGCATGAATCAATACCCTTTGTATTTCGATTTGTATCTCGAGCTAGTGACATTTAAAGTTTATAGATAAAGCATTCTCAGACGAAGAGTAACGATAGTAACTACACAACTGTGAGACAGACCTCAAATGGCATTATGGTTCTATTTGAGGTTTTGAGGTCGGTAACTTACTTACGGTTAGGTGGTACGTCATTGTCTATTAAACGTTTTAAGAGAGACGTATAAATATAAATGTTGTCTATTAAATTAAGGTTATTAAGTAATGTATATATTTACTTAAGACTCACCGAGTATTATGTTCGCACGACTAATATGGATCTATCGAAGGGTTGTAATTACATTACTACATTAGTTGACATGCGCTCGGCAATTTGTATCAAAGGCCTCCCTTGTGAACGAGCAGTATTGTGTACTTCGTTATACCAATTGCATTAGCGCTTCTGAATTCGATTCTCCAAGTGTTTTTGAGTACAACTCTGGAGATTGTTGTTGACATAAAATGTATTTCTATAAGTGCTTATTTACCTACAAATGTAGACATGAACAAAAAAATTAGAGTAAAACTTTTAAGTATCATAGGTTTTAAATTGTAATACTTAGTCAATTTTTATGAACAATGAAGACAGCAGTTGATAATATTATGAGGCGATTTTAAACTTATGTAACCTACTACTGTCAATATCTTACGTAATAAACTCAGGATTTACTCCACCAAATTTTATTTACAAATTCGTCTAGTAACAAGCTCTATACGTATACAAGTATCATCCAAACGACCTCTTTGATACTGCACTAAAAGCTTCTCTCATCGAGGCTAGTCCACTTATACTTCCTATTATAAACAATAACATTGGAAACTTTTTAACACGTCATCCAGTTTATACTGTATCTTATGTAGTCGGCGAACGAGGCGAATAATTCGACTTGTTAACAAAATACCCGCACGTGCTCGCAACATGCGTGGTGCAAGAGAATTTAATTATATTATTTTCTTGCACTAACGAGCAAGAAGCTCATTACAGAAATTATTAGGTTGTTTTTAAAGGTCATGCCAATAAAGTAGCTTTCTTTATATTTAAGTTCTCCAATGTTGGACTTATTTAGTAAAACGTGTAATCTAATATATCTATGATTTCATGCAAGATCTTTCTGACTTATGTATCAAAGCTTACCTAGTTCAAATTAATGTCGTAGGTACAATTGACACATTCGATATTATAAAACAAGGTATAAACCAAGCATTACTAATGAAGTTGCAACATATTGGAATTTATACCGCGACTAAGAAGGAATTACCGGAGATTCCGTGTGTCAGTGAGATTTAACTTGCACCACGCGTTTATACAAACAGAGGGCGGCGCCGGCGGCGGAGATTATGATCGCGAGTGATTAATAACGAACTAGCGCCTAGCGCATGCGCTAAACGCGCTGCGCCGGCGCACGCCTCCTCGCATCGCGTATTGAAAAGCGATGAAAGCTGCTGAAACTAAAGTTCTTAGTAAACGGATGGTTTTAAATAGGCATATCTCTTTGAATGAGTGTACGCAATTAAAAAAAAATCCTTGTGTATTTTCAAAACAATTTTATTATGAAGCATCCTAGTATAAAGTTACTATTTTTTCATATTAAAATGTCAAAATAATTATTTACAGCGTATTTGTCTGTATCAGATAATAGTAATTAAGATGGATTAATATTAGTTTCATGAGACTTACCTTCTTGCCGTACTAGAAAATCGTTTTTACACCTCATACAGACAGACAATAAAAACCACATAATTGTTATGTCCGAGTATGTACACGTTACTCATACCGATATTAAATCGTGCCAGTGAATCAGTTATATTAAATTTATTCACATTCTACGATCACTACTTGTAGATAATGCATGTAAATTTATGATTGAGGCTAACAAGCTACATAGTATCGATGCTAGCCTACAATATAAAGTGGCGTTAGTTTTCCGTTTTCATATCGACGCATGTTATGATCTCGGTAAGAAAAATTGTCCGTCATTCATTTTTTGTTTATTTTTGTTATGCTTCATCGATGTAGGGATGCGTAATAGTTCGTTTTCGGAGTATTCAGGCAGAGTAATCTCAATTCGATTTATAATAATAAATTATTTTAATCAAAACCTAAAACTGCCTTACTACCTACTCAAAGCCACTTTGGAGAAGAGGCGTTTGACCATTTTAGTAGATTCTAGTCAGACGACAGCTGATTTGAATTCAGCTAAATTGAAAAAAGACTAGTTAGTCTTTTTTTCCTGCCTAGTTAGGTAACCTAGAACCTTTGGCATATGTTATTTTTAAGTATTAACACAGATCTCAGAATTAGCTAAATGTACGTCAGTTCTTAACTTCTAAGTATAGTATTATTTATGTTTCAGGAACGTTTTCTGAAAGTCTTGAAGTGCGAGAAATAAATTAGTTAGCGACGCGCTCGCCGGCGTCAGCCCAACGATGCGGTGTGACTGGCACTCTTAATTACTAACTCGTTTGTTTTTGTTTATAATTATAAACTGGCACCACATTGTTGCAGTATTGTACTAAACGGCTTAAATGTATAATATTAGCCTCAACTCATTAATGGTCTATTACAGCACGAGTCTTTCCTCATAGGAGTCCTAGACCATACTCCATCACGCTGCTTCAGTACTGATCGGCAGTGTCAATTTTCTTTTTACTGACAAAAAAATAACATGAAAGGTATAATATGAGTTATAGGTATTTTAAGTTTATTTAATGTAGCTCGAACGATACTCACAATTCGTATAATAATAATAAGTAATACCGTCCATACTGTGTGCATTCGACACGGGTTGTATGTTTTGAATATTTTTTTATTAATGTTATTAAGCTTAATTTCATAGATGTCAAAATCTGTATTAATGGTCTGTGACTGTGATGTCGTCCAGTTTTGTTTTGGTGTTTGAGATCGCGCGCACCCTGGGTACAGGCGCGTGCGCAAGTGGAGCACAGCTGTCGAGACACGCAGACAACAGTTGTCCACGAAGTGTGACTTGACGCGCGATGCGAGTGCGCTACGCATTAGCCGCTCACATTATTTCGACTATTTTTTATCACTCGATTACTCATTCTCGTTAATCCGAATTGAATCTTATTTTATTTGTAGCCTACTCGCTGTCCCGCTTGCATGTCATACAACTGTTCCAGCCGTGTATTGACACGTATTGCTGGTACTAATCAAGCTAATTCCGTTTTTAATTGACATGCACCTAGAGCATTATTTTCTCTGTTGCTAATTAGTCAAATCACTATCCATGTTCAATAAGTTTATAACTGAATCGCGAAGAGTTAAAAGATACTTTTATTTCGAAAACAATAATGCAGAGTTTTGATCGATCGCTGGACGAATGGTCGTTATTTTGTAGAAAAAGTGTAGTCTAGATTATTTATCGCCAAACGTTATTCATGTGGCGTGATGTAAAGCGGCATTTTTAAGTGTCATTCGGCAGTTCCCCGCGGTCGACAGCCGCCCTGTTTATTTGTTCGTGAATTTTCATGTCACATAATTTTGAAATTTATGACGCGCAATATTTATGTTTCACATCAACTTACGTATAATGATGACACACGGCATAGTGCAACATTCCACACGTATACCATCCACTAGTTGTGATTGTGACCACATCATTTCGTTTACGGTTCAGGTACTGATTTTCTTCATTTAAAATACACGTTACAATAGCGTATGTGTATTTGTCACGGTTAGACCGATTTTAACAAACATTTTGTGATGTGTTCAAGAGAGACGGAATAGTTATAGGCTAGTGCGCTTATGGATCGATAGAATTATAAAAGATAAAATATATTGCAAATCAACAACGACAACATCAATAATCATGGTATTTAAAAAACAAAATGAAATTTTGTTAACATTCATGGCTGAAAAAGATAATAAAAAAAATCTTTCTATAATTAATGTAATTTAATTTATCGAAATAGTCAACAAACTGTGCATGGGATAAAATGGTAAACTTGACCCGACCGTATTTTTATTACGCGTAAGACAAAGCTAAGTACTGAACGTTCAAATAAAATCTATTAACCATAGAGGTAGTCTAACGAGATAGATATAATTTATGCGCATTCACTTAGAGTTAGCTGTATGTACAGAGCTACAGAGAGTACTTTCTCTTTGCAATCCGGTCCATTCAGAGCCATATGGCGCCGTACATGACGGTACATTATGTATGTGTAAACTAACCATTTTCCATTCACTATTTAAAGAAAATGTTGTAATGTTGTATTAATGCCAGAGAAATTTTTGGCATAATGACTTTTCACGCGACTGTACCGGAAATGTTAGGGCTGGAGGTGACGACAGGAAACAAAACAAAACATGTAGGTAAGTATTGAATGAATTCTATTTTTGTTCCTAAATCGTAATAATTTTATATACTTACTATAAATTTATTTATTTATTTACGGCATAATACTAGTTAGTCACTTATATGCTCCAATAAAATTATTCAGTTTTATATTTTGAGACACCATAATTATATTTACATCGTACGACGCGACGGTACGACACGACCTACGGCGACCTTTTCATGAGGAAAATTTGTTTATAGAATGAACAATGCAATGAAGATTTATAGCAACGTCTTATTAATTAGCAACTATTAGTACTAAAGCAGCTGCAGAGGCGATCTCGATAAATAATAGCAAATGTTTTGTCGTAAATCTTTTAATCAAAGCGAGTCACCGACCGCGCTTCTTTTGCAATTAGCAATAATATCGTGTTGGCGAAAACATTAAGTATAATTATACGCTATTTTGGTGTATTACTGTCTCGTAGAATAGTAGACACAAACAATTAATTGTAGTTATTGACAAAATCATTATGAACGGTATAGTATTAAAATTAATTTGTCTCGAATGCATGAAAATAAAAAATATAAGTATATTTATAAGATAAGATAAGTATCTGCGGATATAATTTAGAGTCAAAACGAGCATAAAATATATATAATAATACATAAACAAAATTTTCGACGGATCTCACCCAAAAACAGTTCACTTAAGATATTTCTTAGATACATGTCCTTTCAGTGAAGTTGTTTGCTCAATTTAATAACCGGCTGCAATTTTAAAATCCGTCAGCTATATTTTCCGGGAGAGGAAGCACGCATATGACCCGTATTAAGCCAACAACTGGTGTGATTTTTAAAGGAAAAACGTCCAGATGAGCGCCGTATCTTGTGACATGAACGAAAATAATTTGACGCAGCCGTTCGGCGGACGACATACGGAGACACGTGGGCACGATATATTACACGCGAGCCGCGTACTAAAAATATTGTGTTGGCAAATTAATGGGCATTCCCGACGGTAGGTAGCGGGATGAAAGGAAGTGCCTTTTATTATGTGAAACGTTGGTTTTGTGTGAAAACGCGCGGCAGCCGCGCGCACCTGTCCGCGCGCTTTGGACGACGGCTCTGCCAGCGCTGGACTGGACGGACGTACATCAGGGCTGCCACACTATTCCTAATACATCTAATCCACTATTAGTTTTAGTTGTTAACGGCTGCAACCTGAAAATCACTTTTTGCAGCAAAACTCCATGACTTCTTTAGGCTGAATGTGTGTTTTCGTTTTTCAAAAGTCAATATTCAAAGTCAAGACTTTGAAATTTAAAGAACATTACATACACACCTTTTGAAAGTTTGCTACTCGAATGCCTACAGTAAAACTACTGGTTGCAAACTAGACATGAAGCACGAGCTTTAAGCTCAGTCAATTTACACAGACGCCCATACTAGTAAGTACAGACGCTTGGAAAATACAATAACTATGAGATCAGTCGACGGACTGACCTCCGAATCTAATTCGACTCAGCGACCAAATATATAATGATATGAGCTACATAGAATATCTATCACACTAGACACGCGGTATGGAAACTATTTTTGTTTAAAATTTTACAAATAACACAACAATGGTCAATGTAAATAATTCTAACTTCTCATTATCTACTAGCAAGCGACAACCCTACAGAACGGATGCGACAAAGAAGACATGTGTCAGAGTGTACGTCAGTTTCATAATAATTGAGCAGATTAATAACCCTCAGGGGTGTTCATATTTCGCCGTCCGGCAGTTGCGCCGCGTCTGTCGCTCTCCAACTCTCAACGTCCATACTACATTCCTACATACATAGATAAGTCATCCTGCTTTGTACATCTTAGACGATTATACCATTAATTTATTAGAAAACAGCTTATAGCTCTATGGCTTATACTTATAATAATTGACCGCGTTTATACAACATACGTGGTCGGTGGATGGATGCTAACAAGGACCATAAAAATCATAATTGCTAGAGCGTTTCCTTACCTACCTTGACAGACACATTAAGCTATGTCGTAGTGGAGTTCTATCGTTAGATACTAGTCGTTGAGACCAGTGGAAAGAGTCTGATCTGGTAAATAACCAGTGATCTACCCTTACTAGGTATCACTAAGCAATTATAAATAGGATAAGATAAATATTTATTGAACGAAAGGAAAATTTATTTCAATATTACATGAAATATGTACCGAAATAGGTATGTATGAGTATTATACTAAATACAACATCGAGAACACCATTAAGGCATTGTATTCAACTTGTCCACCGATCAGAATCGTGATCGTGACAAAGCCCATTGCAACTAAAATACGCGGCTGTATTCAAGAATGACGGTGACGTACGAAATTTACATAAATAATTGCATTGTACGCTGGCTTACTTCAAGTATTTCCCTGACTTTAGATAATAATAGAGCCACTTAGGCCGCGGTTGAACTGGCGTCTTTTTCTAAGTGTCTTTTTACTAATAAGTTATTGTATAACTCAGTGTAACGTGGGTCCTAAATAAATTTAAAGTCAAACGTCTTTCGGTTCTCTACAACACAATGCTTAACAAGATATTCAAGCATGAAAATTTAAACTGACCATCTACTTTTTATACAAGACTAATTTAACTTTCTGATACAAAGTTCGCAACTGTAAATATTCAATACTTAATGCTAATAGTGAGTGGTACTAGAATATGTTATTAAAAGGAATGCCCATTTACACAAAATACAGCTTATGTTTGGGTCCGATTAAAAATTTTCCGAGACAAAACAAAAGCAAGTAAAAGTGAGTGTAGTTACAGCTTTGAAGTTAGCCAATTTGGAATACTGAGTCGCGGATTTGAGAAAATTATCTCGCTATAGCCACTTTACGTGACTATTAAAGATAATGTGTTACCACTGTGATATGCTTCAACGTTGACTTTTAAATTAATAGCTTAATCTAATGTTCGTGCTAGATTTAGTGCATAATTCTAGAACTTTCACTGACGTAACTTTAATGTTTTACGAAGAATTCTCTTCATTCGTAATGTTACAATGTAGGTTTATAAAAGTAGCATTTAAGACATTATGATTTTAAACTCAACTTTTAATGCATTTAAACGCATATTATTGTAAGCATGAATACCGAGTAGGTAATACCTACTTATAAGATAAGACTAATAATGATTCTTACAAAATAACATAGAAAAGATATAAAAGGGCTTCCTGAGGACGATGATTTCAAGACATAATAGGTATATAAGTAGAATCAAAATTTTTTCACTCAAACATGAAGAGTAGAGTAGACTGGGTACGGTGGAAACAATTTTACTTAAATCGTCGATAGTTTTGATATTTATTATCGGATCAATATGCAGATATATTAAAATGTCTTGTGGTTTAAATTTATGACGGTCCATGACAGTGGTCAAATTATAAAAACATTCGGCATTGGCTTTGTTGAAGCTAGTTGCCCTGGAAAGATGATGTAGCTTAAGCCGAGCGTAAAGGCAATTCGGATATCTTTTCATGAACATGTGGAACCATTCCTCTCTCGCCAACTCGTTGTCATCCCACTTTTAGGTCTTGATTAACTATCCATCATGCTGATTACGTCATCGCATTAATTGGAGAGTATAACTTTCATAATCTTTTGAAGATAAGCAGTACGGAAACTTCTCTGGTGTATACCTACCTAAGTATAGGTTCCGCCAGTAAGACTCTCTTTACTGAAGCTAAATTAGACAAATAGGCTTGTATTACTAGTCAATTAAAATAACTTAATGACCAAACAACAAGAACTACAAGACTAGCAGGAGTATTAGGAGTATCCTGAGGAAGGGCGTCGGCGTCGCTGGCGTCGGCGCAGTATAAATACATGGCACGTGCGCCCGCGCAGCTGCCGACCACGTGCCGCCTCTTTACGCACCACGTAAAAATAGATCATTGTCTCTAGGGATGCGTCTGCCGATACAATAGCGATATCAATATCGATAAAAATTTCTACGATATCGATGTCGATACTGAGGCTATGCGAACACTGCAGACGTCAAAAGGTGTAAATGAAAAAAGCTATGAAGGAGTAGCTAGCGGAAATAAATATAAGTAAAAGGAGATGAGGTGAACGTTTAAGTCTTTATATGAATGAAACATAGTTGGATAGGGCAGAACTCAAAACGTATCAAGCAAGTGACAGCCCCGATTCGGATATGTCGACAACAAGCGATATCGCGGTCACATCATATCAGTATCGATATCGGATGCATCCCTAATTGTCTCGCGACTCGCTTCGCGCTTCACGCTCGCGGACACGCCCACCGAGTAGATAAAACACCACATCAAACGATACCAACCGACGTTAAATAGCGTTTATTCGGTAACCAGATTCACACACCTGCTTCGTCTAGTTCTCTCGCCGCCTCAGACGCGAATGTTTTTACAGACGCGATCGTTAAATTTGTTTATGGTCGAAATCTGAAAACACGATAATTGCAATTGGTTATTTTCTTGTTTGTATTAGAGAATTGAGTTGCTACTTAAACTGATAAAAGAGTATGTGTAGTAATAACCCATTTACTGAAGTACCTCGTCAAAGAGTAATAAACGTTTATTCTTTTTTATTATTGTTTAGTTGAGCCACATTTGAAGTAAAACTACAAAATATTATAATTGTATGTGTGATAAGTCTACTTTTCACAACATAGGCAGTTAGAAGACCTGCATCTGATAGCTGCCACTTTAAGCGTTTTTGCAGTATTTGCGTTCGCATTGCGTTTTGCAATTCTCTACGCATGGCGTGTGAAGGCTAAAAGATGCGTGTTCGCCCGAACCTTAGCTGGCACTACATTTTTCGGGTACGGACTACTTTATGCAAATCTATATTCCCTTGACAATACGTTTGTAAAGTTTTGGACCGAGCAAGTGGGTAAACGCGATGAAATAAACGAACTCACTTTCGAATTTATTTATTCACATGTTTTTAACACACATTACCCAATATATTTACGTTTAAATAACTGATAATAAAATATATCGATCGACGATATTTATAATTAATAGATACAGACAAAAAGAGTGTGCTATATCGAGATGAGCGGCCAACGTCCCCTCGATGAAAAATAACAAAAACGCAATTGACGTCACTTCCGCAGTCATACTTCCGGTAGGGATATTACTTCCGCGACACTTCCCTGATCTTTTAACATGAAGGACGTTCTTCTTAATATTGTTAGGAAGATAATCCTTCAGACTGACAAATACAAAAAAAATGGGATATCAAAATTTTCTAGAGATATAAAAATTGATAAATAACGTAGGTAATTTTTAGACCATGACGCTTAGTAATACATTTTAACGTTGGTGAGTTGCATACAAGTTACCTATACGTATAGGTATAGGTACGATAGGTGTACGAGTAGGTAGGTACCTACTCGTATTACTGATAATTATAGGTACCTATTGTCAACTTATTTGATAAATGATCATGAATAATGGCGCATTTATTTTAATGAAGAGTTAAAAATTAAAATAAATCCGGACAAAAATAAATGCATAGACATTAAACAACGTCAGCCATAGCTAGTCTTTTATTTTATAAAAACCCAATGAACATACATGGTAACGTATAGTATACTAGCATCTTTCTTTCACACTTTTTTGCCGACTATGTAGTTGCTCCACTTTCTAACTGCGAAACGTATCCGTCCATTTATTAACTTCAACGATAACTATGTAATAACGTATTTCAATTCAGTAAGTAGAAAGTTTCATGAATATTTATCAAAACAAGACCATTCAATTTAATAAAAAAACACATTAATCTCAACCACTCTCAATTTTATGCTTCATAAAGCACTTACTCGTACATCTAAGTTCGTTGTTATTCCCGTCGAATTGCTGACTCCTCTATATTTTTCATTACAGGGGTTATCATGGTTTTCGCACACCTCTCTCCTTCGTAAACCTCTCCCCTACATCCCCTAGCGATCGATAGTCGTCCGCCATCTTGAATTTTCCGACCAATGCCCGTCGCTATGGAAAGCCGTCGCCATGGCAACGCGTCGCCGCCGCCGCCACTCAGCCTGAAGGGGAAAGTGAATAGGGAAGGCTTTATCGTCATTTTATTCGTTGGTATGTATAAACCTATTTCTGCTTATGCATAGTTAACTGGATGAAGCTACCCTAAAGATGGGAAAAAATCACCTAGCGCATCGATTGCTGGCTCTTGTATTATTAAAACATTGCTTGATGTTGAAATGGAACCAACTCTTTATCCAATACACAAAATGAATATTCGTTAAATAAACACAGATACAATAATTTTGGACTAATTAACATTGTTGACAGTTGCAGATCTTTTATATCATATTCAATTTATAAGATGTAAAATTTAGTTAAGTATCACATATATTACGTACTCTAAAAGCGAGGTTCTTAGAAATGCATTACATACCTACTTAAATTCCATTGTACTAGTAATCCGTCTCGTCGGAAACATATTTGACCACTTGTGAATAAAGCATTCAGTCCTCAAAGCGACTATTATATTGTGCCAACACTGCTCTCCGAACAATACAACGAACCGTCAGAGTTATGCTAATTCCTTTCATAGTGTATCAAAATTACACTGTCAACACTATGAATGCTATGAACAACTTCCTCCTCTTTCTCACAGTCGAAAACCACAACGTTGTGCGCAGCTCTTTATGAGCACTTCATTGTTTATAGACTTGTTTACAGCCAACGAAGCCCTCTAACGAAGAATAGAGACACCTGCGACCTACCTGTCCGTACGGCGAAATCTGTAGACTTTCGACTTTACAGTTTCCTGCGTTTGTTCGCGAACAATGGGCCGTAAGCCCCTCGCCCGATGACAACCGATGCGCTATTCAGATCGTTGCAATAACTGCTCAATATTTTACTTTTTCACTCGACTTGTATGGCAACACCTCTGGAATCTGTAGACACAATTAACATTGTTCAAAGATACTTGTCCAGTAACGCGTATTAACAAGTCTGTTTAACAAACATTTCAATATCTGTTCAGATTGGCCGATACATAAACAATGTTGGGAACCTATTCTGTGCAATGCCGTTTTGGGATCTAACAAACCTACAGTGGTTAGGAATGCTTTCGTAGGACCATAATTAAATTGTATGTAGAAGTTTCGAATGACTTAAATTTAGCATCAATAGATTCCGGCTCAATAGAATATATTTACATCCGTTATACAAAATAAATTATACTTACAATATATCGATCGTAATATTTTAATTGCTAAAGAAAAGTTCTTTTTCCGACAAAAGACACAAAAAATGTTTATCATAGTTTTATTAATACTATAATTTATAATGTCGTGTTTGTCCTTGTTCTGATTAAATTAATATCCATTGACAAACCGGAATTATGGAACATGGGGTACTGATCTATCTCCTTGCATCGTATATGTATTTCGAATCGGGTAATCACTTCTTGATTAACATACATTTATTGAAACAAACAGTCCCTTGTAATTCGTTACGAATAATTGGGCTAGGTCGAAAAAACTATAATATTTTCGTCTTGCCTATTTAGATAAAGTAAATTCTACCCTCTGTCCCCAATAGAAAATTCTAGATCCGACAGTATTGTAAAGGTAACTTTACATCTCATAAATCTGCATTTATTTACCCACCACTTAAGATAGAGGCGAGAGTTTAAAGACGAAAGGTGGATTAAAATTGTAGGAATAGTTTTATACGAGTGCTGTAAGTGCGGTGTAGTGTTGGCCCACACACGGGCGAGGGATCATTGACTCTCGCAGGTGTCGGCCGCAGTCGGCGTGCATCTCGGGTGACGTCACCGCCGGAGCCTTATGAGGCAGGCCTAGGGCTACCTACCTACCATAAATGACCAATACGGGGTATTTGAAGTTTATGTGAAGTAGTTTGTTTTATACGACTTAAGAGTCAGAAGATACCTGTTTAGGATCGTGTAATGTGTCGTTTGTATTTTTGTTTGTTTCAATACATGTACCTATCTTAACCTTTGGACGCAGATTGGAAAATAATATTTTTCATATACTAACCTATTTTGTTACATTTGTATGTATATTTCTCAGGTTTTGAAAGGGCGCGATGACGAAGTGATTTTCATGCGCTCTGTATCGACAAAATAAAATATTACCTCAAGCAAATACGGACCTCGACGCTCCTCTAACGCCGCAAATATCAAGTGAGCTGTCAAATAATTCGCAAGGATAGATGTAAATGAGTTGACAAATACAAATTTATGTCAACACCAGGTTTAATTAAATAAAATAAATGGTAAATATTATGAAGTAGTTATTGGTTGACAGCCCTAGGTAAAGCGCCGGCGCAACCTCGGACAATGCGCGACTCGACCATTATCTTCAACTTAATGGTCTCTAATGGTAATATTGAATGCGAAGTCGTTTGCTCAATTTTTAAAAGATACCAGCGACTTATGATACAATAGCCTCTTTTGTTAGTCTCTCACAGTACTATATGCAGTACGTATTGCGTTTAAACCCATTTTATACTTTTTTGGACACACTACGACTTTTTTCGAGTTCTACGTTTACGGAAAACTAAAGTTCCTCAATTTCTCGAGGTTATTCTTACGACTATATCAGTTTATAAACACCTCGTTCAGTGTAATGACTTAATTAAAGGCCATTGTGCTAAAATTATACAGGTATGTACTGTACATTAAATCGCTAGTTTAAAATAAGCATTGCTTATATTAATGATAATTTATCTACCTTGCTTGAATGACCTGTCTAACGACTCGTCGTGTTCCGGTAAGAAAGCACTAAGAACTTTCATTCTTTCTTCTTCTTTCTTAAGTCTTCTTCGTTGACATCATCGATGTGTTGTGATTTCCACGAGTGACTAATGTACCATGTTGCTTGTTTGTTGGCAATACATAGCTATCAATAGCAATAACCTGCTGAATAAATTCTCGTGAATTAGAAGCCCAATAATGAAATATATTTTTAACAAATATTGTAACATCTCAAAAACACTTG
>LGAG01000101.1:113692-163234 GCA_001278395.1 Lerema accius
AATTTCAAAATAAAAATTAAAAATTAAAAAAATATTGAAACGTGTTAGGGACAACCCTATATGGATTCGCTTGCCGAATATTGAGTTACTCGGTGGTGGGGTGTGGGTGGAATGTTTACACTGGGGCTTAGGGCTGTCCCTCTGCATTCCGACAGTGCAGCCCGCACTTGCGTTGTCATCGCTTATCAGAGATAGCCTCGAGATAGCGATAACACTTCAATAGAGTTTTTAAATTGTTGTTCGTGGCAATCTTTTTCGTTACAGAAAAATATTGACCATTAATGAATACTACAATATAACTCATTACATGTACTCATTACAAAAAAACTGACATCCTTAGAAGTAGGTATTCATTTGACCTATACATACACGTAATATATGCGTCTTAATAATGATGACGCAAGTTTAATAAAAGCTTATAATAATGATGTCTTATAATATAACAATAGGACTTTAAATCTGTTTAGTCTTTAGTAGATGAAGGCGATGACGATAATGACGGGCGTCACCACTCGTGCTGAAGACAGTCTTCTGTTTATCAAATGAGACATTCGGTTCATTAAACAATCCCCGTGGCATAATGGTCGACTTCCTCGAAACTGTTTAACAAAACATTATAGACAGCCACGCGCCCTACCTAAACACTAATGACTCACAATTAACTAACTACTGGTTCGATCGTTCCGTCGCATAAGATTTCCATCCACTAACAATAGAATACGTCTTAATAGTCATAACAAAATTTCATCAATACCTTCTTACTTCTTACACATCCTAACACACACCTACAGCTTTCTAGAACCTGATAAGGTTAGCCTTAAATGGACCGCATCAAAAGTCGCACGGTGGCGGCTTCAACTGTTGCTGTGCGCGATTTTCTGAAGCGACTGTTTCAAGCTGGTCGTGTATGGTCAGTCTATTAGCAATTGCTAGAAGTTGTCGGCGTCGACTACTTTGAGCTGTTCGTCTATGGCCAGCCTAAAGGTCTTCAAGAAACATGGATTTACTTACTAACAAATACGAATACCTATAAAATATTTCAATTCTTTATAAAATAAATTGATTACCTAAACTTTATTGTACAAAAAATAATTTTTTAGAATGCTTCCATTGATAAAAAAAATGCGTGAAATCTATAATCAGAAACTCTTGTTCAACTTTAAATTACAGCATGCAGGATAACTTTCCTACAAAGTTGTATAATAAGACTCATCTTGCAACTCAAATACTTTGCGGATCTGAATATCAAGTAGGGATCAGACTACGATCCTGGAATGCCTGGCGGCGTAAAGGCCGTAATATTCGCAGCGGCCGCGGCAGTGATAATTTAAGGGAGCGTTAGTTTCGCATATTCGTTACCATGTATTATCGGATACCTTGCTCCTGTGGGCGATTCAGAGCCAGAACTATATTACAAACTTACATCTACATTAATTCTAAGGCATTATAAAATTTTGCTAATGTTTAATTACGTTAAAGGCTAAGTTAATCTACTACTACTAAATTCATTCGACCATAATTATGTCAAACAATATTATTAACTCGTTCGATATAACGGAAGAATTGAACGTCAACGTTAACTCATATCAACGTTGACTTCCGTCTGAGGACTGTGTGTTATATAGATGTATAAATGCTGTGATTGTGTGAGTTTGCTTTTAATTCAAAATTATTATTAAAAACGTAGTAATAACATGATCCTCACAATGAAAAACCACCAGTTTTTATTCACCAAGCAATTATTATTTTTTCCTCTGTGACCACCTCATGCCTTTCTCTTGAAGCCAATTAAGCAAAAAAAGTAAAACAAAATCGAAGAACAGCACGAAACATGCATGAAATATCAAGTCGTAACTTCAGGGAGCTTGATTTAAATCATACGTTGCAGCCCATAACTGTTGAGAGTGCCGAGAGCAGCGTATATATCTGTCTGAACTGATCGGACAAGTTGCTCCCGTGGGCGGCCGGGTGGCGCACTCCAGACAAACTTACATGCCTATAACAACTATAAGTAATACTCACGCCGACTACAACTCAGACCAGCTACAAAATAACTCTTCATTTTGTGCCCCAACTTCCATAGCCGTGTCAGGACACGACATCCGTATTTTCGTTATTTCATACTTCTGTTATTTTGTTTTAATAAACGTAGAGATTTATAATTGGACCTTAAGTCAATTAGTGAGTTTCGGAGATCAGTATTCATTTCATATCTTGCCCAATACTTTAATTCTTAATAAACGTACCTACTCCCTGTAACGTAAAAAGTCAATTTTTGTAGCTTATAAATCCATTATACTACTATTGGTAAGGTGAAGCTAACAAGCCAAAAACCACTTCTAAATATACCTTCATCCATTCGTGTTGTGACAGACTACGGACTAATTAATCATCAAAAAAGATCTAATAATAGCGTGTCTAAAACAAGCAGTAATAAGCAGACAAGTAATTAAATCAGAAGTAACGGGGTGTGTGAATAATTGAGTGTCTCTCGCGTGGTGCGATAACATCTATTTGTTATCTGTTTCGCTTGCCGCCTTGCCGGTGCGCACCCAGGGCCAGTAATAGGGTTGCCACATTCAAAATTCATCTATAAGTCTAGATTCTCCCGATAGGTACATCGTTCAATCTATAAATTCCCAACAAGCTACAAAATAACCCAACAGCCAGCTAATTATTATGTAGTAGAGAGAGTTTTCGTTTTAAAAGTAATTTGTATCTCTTTTGTTTCTCCAGATAATTACGCTAAAATCCCGAGAATTTTAATTTTTCCAGATATTTTGGTATTAGAGCATCAACAGTGCCAACCCTACACTTAGGTATACCTCGTGTACAACTAATAAGTACAAGACGCAACACACGTTTTAAATTTTGAGGTTCCTGCTTTCATATACGAGAGCTAGTGGACAAAATTAAAAGTAATATCTACTAGACAGTCTTGATATGTAGAATGTGAGGGTAGGATTACGAATGATCCAGTGCAAGCCCTAAAGAACAGTGGCTACGGTGCGGACTAATTGCCACAATCAGACGAGTGATCGCAGCTGCAATTATTGCACCCACGTATTTATACGTACACCTGATTTAAGGACATTTGGTACGCTTCGCAGACTCACTAGAAGTAGAACCGAAGCTACTCGTAATTGTTATCGCTAAACCTCGGATTATGTGGTCGCAACAATGAAATAAAATTACAATACATTTGTTATATATAATTCTATGGAAATAACCGGTCGCGAACTTCCTCCTTGGTATTCTACGTGTTCTTTTTAATGGTTTGGACATAAACAAATTATAACATCATAAAGTCATGGCCATAGACCAAATAAATATCTATCACATAAATATCTGTCCCAATCAAAAATCTTATTTAAATGATTTAACTCAACAAGGAATTCAAAATTTTCAATAAAATTGTCTCTACACTTAGGTATTTAAACTTAAGTCTAAAAGGTCTTAAGTTCCTATTCAAAAAGAAAAGCGGGAATAGTATTTAAGTTATGCCCAAAGGAACCAATAATGCCAATTTGTGCAACGTTTTATTCTTTAATCTCCTGTAGAACCATGTCTGAGCTGAGCTGTTTGTATCAAATGAGACCTAAAAAATTCAACCTTCAGGGCCGGCGCTGCAATGACTGGAAAAAAGTAAATGATTGATTACACGAGTCCGTTACGTTGACGATCGGTTCGTGTATGTGTGTGTTGTCTGTGTGTGTAGTGTCGTCGTGTGTGTGTGAGAGATGGGATTTAACACAATTACCTCGAAGCAGAGTGCACGTGAGGCGCCGCCTCCGCATATCGTGATTCATGAACCTCCGATACACGATAACCAAGACTGCGCAGGCGCATGTGCATTGTACATTAAGTATATAGAGACCTACTTGACAAGATTCATGTATTTAAAATAATTTATCAAAATAATAATTTTGTACGGTAACCATTACATTTTTACGTCATATAAAACCTATTTATTTGTTTTGTGAAATATTCTTAGATTCATGAATATTAATCATGGACGTGGGACACTTTAAGAGATTCGTCATCATGATATGATTATATTTATTTTCTCTAACGACCTAAGTCACCGACTTATTAACGTTCTAAGACACGAAAATGTTGTTATTGCAGTCTGATTATTTATTTTTCAAAGGTCGAGGTTATTGACTTATCGCACGAACTCATTGTGCATCTATACAAACAAGCGTGAACGCAAATGGTTCTAAATAAAATCTGATACTGAAATTAGTTACTATATATAAATGGGAGATGTTGTCGACCGATGACGCCAATAAAGAACGCGGCTTCTCAAAGTAAAATGGGTCCGAATACTCAGGTGCGCGTAGCCGCTCGGCTCGGATACATTGTGCGCCGCCGCGCGCCCACAAAATAGAATTAAAAGACACCACAATGGGCCAAAGCTCTTTCAAAACGTACACATACAAATAAGCATATATTGGAATTTTAAACCTCGCTCTTCAGGTGTTCGTCTGCAGTGTCATAAGATTATAAGTTTGAACTCGGCTCTTTTGTGTTTTATACACGTTTGGAATTTAAGCTAATATTAGGAGATTTGTATAAGTTGTTTTTCGGTAGGAAAAAATGATTGATTTTAATGACCGTAGCAATCTCGAATCACAGATACTAGATTGAGGACTAAAAGTAGGTACGGTAAATATTAGAAAATACAGATATTAAGAAAATTACGTAACCTAAGAAAATATAAGGGAAGTAGGTACCTGCATAATCATGTAGAATATGATTAGGTTGTCCTTAAGCCAATCCATTTCATGTTTTTATCACTGTTAAAGCCTATTGTCTGGCCTAAATCAGACTCTCCATAATCCAAAGTACGAGTAGGTACATTGGTAGAGTGCTTAATCGCTAACCCAAATGCCAAAAGCTTTTCCCACCCGTTAAAGGAGAAGTTAAATATAAAAGAACTACTGCCATCTACTGTCACTCATCATCACTGCTATTGCAAAGAAAAAATTCAAATAAAAATACGTTAATTAAAAAAAATTGAAATATGTTCCATTTTTAATTGTTGTACATACTTACATCATAATTATAAATTAAATAAAAAAAATCGTAGAAATCTTAATTTTATAATAAAATTATTATGTAAAAATACTTTTTATTCGTTCATTTAAAATTGAATGGTACTATAATTTATTGTTAAATCGCGTTCAATTAACCAAAACGTGAAAGCAGAGAAAGACAAAGTAGTCCAAAAAAATTATGACTACAATACGATGTCTACAATAGATACAACTTCAGTTTGATACAATCTATGCCATCTATTGTAATGATAGTAAACAACAAAATTATAATATTAAACACTAGATGTCACTAATAGTAATCTTTACACCGCCATCTCGTGTCTAATAGTGTATAACACAAAAAGAGTAAGCGCCATCTTTGGACGAATAGAATTAATTATAGTTTGTAATATATAGTATAGTAATGGCAACACACAACTTATTCAAATTCTATATAAATCCGACGCTATGACATAAACCCTCTATTTTGATTGGTCGGTTTGAGTGTAGGCCTTCTGCCATTCGTAAATTAAAAATGCATTCATTCGGAAGCGTCGTCGTCTGCGTTTGTCACTGGACCCCACTGAGCGCAGCACAGCCATTTTACTACAAGCGGCTTTGGCGTGAAAAAAATCCAGCCGCATTGCGGCCATCGGTTGCTTATTTTATGCAAGTAAGTAAGAATTGATTTTAATATTTAGATACAATGTCGGATTATATAATATTTGCACTAGGTATCTCCAAGACGGGTAAATATGCCTGTCGTGGTCGTTTTATAGGTGCTAAAGTGATATGCTCACCCATTCGAAAGCACAAGTTTACCTCTGCTTTTGTCAGTTACGAGCATAACAATTTTTAACGACAAATTATTGGTGCATTCGTTTAAAAAGTGTGGGACTAACCTAACATTTCTTTTTAGATCGGATAAGACCGAAGCAAAATGTATCTGTATAATTTGACGCTGCAAGGGTCGACGGCCATTACGCACGCCGTGCATGGCAATTTTTCCGGTACGAAACAGCAAGAAATCGTGATCTCACGTGGCAAAACCTTAGAGCTGCTTCGGCCCGACCCCAACACTGGTAAAGTGCATACGTTGATGAAAGTGGAAATATTTGGAATCATCCGATCCATGATGTCTTTTCGACTAACCGGCGGGACAAAAGGTAATTGAACTTTAATCATAAATAACACGTGTTCACTTTTGCCGGCCGGCGCGCAGCGTTACGGCCACGCGTTTTGACCATGTGACTTATGAGTTGTAGTTTAAAGTATTCTTGCATTCTCTTGCTTTCATGCTTCTAATATAATGTGAAGTGTGATAAACAAAATGCATAGATCAAAAGCCAGCGCGTCGCTCTCGGCAATTACTTATATTGTTGGGATGTATGTAGTCATTGGCACACCTAAATTGCCATCTAAAACATTGTTGCCTTTCTCAAATAGATGTCATGATTGTTACATCTTTGTTACAGATTACATAGTAGTGGGGTCTGATTCTGGTCGCATTGTCATTCTGGAATATATTCCTGCCAAAAATATATTGGAAAAAGTGCATCAAGAAACATTTGGGAAGTCTGGCTGCAGACGCATTGTACCCGGACAATACTTAGCCATTGACCCAAAAGGCAGAGCTGTTATGATAGGTAAGAATGTTTAAACACCACTAATTTCATTTACTTTTATGTACCTAGTCATAAATATAACCACCTTTATGGCTGCGATACTGTACTGTCAGTCAAAAACAGATTCGTGAGATATTCAGCAAGACACATATTTGTAAGATTTAGTTTCTATGAAGTACGTTCTTTTCTCTTCCAAAGTACTTGGTACATTTACACATTTAAAGTGCATGCTATTAAATACTTCATTTTCATTCTAGGTGCAATTGAAAAACAAAAACTAGTCTACATTCTAAATAGAGATGCAGAAGCTCGGTTAACCATTTCCTCTCCACTAGAAGCTCATAAATCAAACACATTAGTATATCACATGGTTGGTGTTGATGTGGGCTTTGAAAACCCTATGTTTGCATGCTTGGAAATTGATTATGAAGAAGCTGATGCTGATCCCACAGGTAAACACACGACATATTTGATTATGTAAACAGTCTTTGTATGAATACTTAATTGTCAAAACTAAAAATTGAATACCATCCAATTTGTAGGTGAGGCAGCCCAAAAAACTCAACAAACATTGACTTTCTATGAGTTAGATCTTGGTTTGAATCATGTTGTAAGAAAATATTCAGAGCCCTTAGAAGAACATGCTAATTTCCTCATCACTGTACCGGGAGGCAATGATGGCCCGTCCGGTGTGCTAATTTGTTCAGAAAATTACCTAACATATAAGAATCTTGGTGACCAACATGACATCCGATGCCCTATTCCTAGACGTCGTAATGACTTAGATGATCCTGAAAGAGGCATGATATTTGTATGCTCTGCAACACATAAGACAAAATCAATGTTCTTCTTCTTAGCACAAACAGAACAGGGAGATATTTTCAAAATTACCATAGAAACTGATGAAGATATGGTCACTGAAATAAAGCTCAAATATTTTGACACAGTACCTGTAGCTACTTCTATGTGTGTGCTCAAGACTGGCTTTCTGTTTGTGGCGTGTGAATTTGGCAACCAGTAAGTGTCTAATAATTAAACATTTTTGAATGATACATGCACGTAAGCATGTGTCATTGGATGTATTTCAATTACACTTAAATTACTTGCTAGAGAAATAATCTCTGAACCAAGGTCCTCCCTTTATATGGGGTGAGTGCACACTGATATGAGATTAACAAAATGACTAATTACAAAATAAATATTTATTAGAAATTTTTCAACAAATGTTTAACTTAGTACTCATTTTATTTCAGCTATCTTTACCAAATTGCTCATTTGGGTGATGAGGATGATGAACCAGAATTCAGCTCGGCTATGCCTTTAGAAGAGGGTGATACATTCTTCTTTGCCCCTCGAACTCTCAGGAATTTAGTGCTTGTGGATGAATTGGACTCCCTGTCACCCATACTAGGTACTTAAACTTCCTCTTAAAATATTTCAATAGCATAATAATATCGTTATTAAACATTGTTGCTTAATGTCTGTATTTGTTTTAGCTTGCCAAGTGGCTGATTTGACTGGTGAAGACACTCCTCAAGTGTACTTGGCATGTGGACGAGGACCGAGGTCTTCATTGAGAGCTCTCAGACATGGTTTAGAAGTTGCAGAGATGGCCGTGTCAGAATTGCCTGGCTCACCCAATGCTGTGTGGACCGTACGTCGCCATAAAGATGGTATGTTCATTGACTAATTTTAAAGAAAACGATAATGTAGCATTCAGTTATGGTGAAAAGGAGTGGAACAGCTGAGCAAAGATGTTCAATATTATGCTAGGTTTCTAAAAATATAGTAGGGACAAAACAAAGGGGCTTCTCAGTACACATTTATTAAACTAACCATCTCATATTAGCAAATTATCAAGAATGACAACCCAATATGGAGTATAATGATTATATCAATGGTCCGTGTTACTGATTAACTGTGACGCTACCAACACCACTTATGAATACTCCTTTTTATCAACAAGTTACTAATAAAAACCCTGGATGTTTGTGATACGTAAACACCAGTGGTTTTTCTTTTCAGAATCCTCTCTCCGGCGATGAACAAATAGAGATGCTCACTTCAGAGATTCAAAGGTAGGCATCGGTGACTCCATTATTCACGAGAGGCTGTCATCACTCGAAGATAGTTGTAGAAAGTTAGAATCTATTCAATACTAGGTTTATTTTTTTCTTTTGGTTGCAGAGGAGTTTGATTCATACATCATAGTGTCATTTGTGAATGCCACACTAGTGCTTTCTATTGGTGAGACTGTCGAAGAAGTTACGGATTCGGGTTTCTTGGGAACTACGCCGACTCTGAGTTGCCACGCTCTCGGCAACGATGCCTTGGTGCAAGTGTACCCGGACGGTATTAGGCACATTCGCGCCGACAAACGTGTCAACGAATGGAAAGCTCCCGGAAAGAAGTCTATTGTGAAATGCGCGGTTAATCAACGCCAAGTTGTTATCGCGCTGACTGGAGGAGAACTTGTTTATTTTGAAATGGACCCTGTAAGTATAATTATCATAGACATCTATAACAATGGTGAATCAAGTGTTCACCAAATCGTAATTTTTTTCTAATTTGAATTGTGTTATATAAGACTATAATTGGTAAATTTTAACTTGAAACTCGCTCAATCTTACGTAACACAGTTCAATTACACGACGTGTTTGCGAGAGCTGCCTTCGGGTGGCTCTCGTGAGGGTGGTGCGTAGCTGTCTATACAGTGAACAGGCCACAACGTCGGATATCATGTCGGACTCCCGCTTGCGGTCGAGGACGACACTCGGCATATTCCATAGCCAAACTGGAGTCGCTCAGACGTTGAAGGTGGCAAAACCATGCCGTGGACATTTACATACAAATAAATTATATTCAGTCAAATTTACCTATAACAATATTAGTCAACTGTGATGTTTCATTATTGCTAAGTAAACAAAAAGGGACTTTATTACAGTTTGCTTTTTTGACTTTGTTCTAATATTGAATTGTGTTTTTAGACTGGTCAATTGAATGAGTACACGGAGAGAAAGAAGTTGTCATCTGATGTGTCTTGTATGGCGCTGGGGTCAGTGGCTACCGGGGAACAAAGGGCTTGGTTCTTAGCTGTGGGGCTCAGTGACAATACTGTTCGAATTATATCACTTGATCCAGCTGTAAGTATATTATTAAACTATAATTTTCATTTTAAATATGGAAGATTTGGTTTTTAAAATGATGATAAAAGGACACCACTGAATTTATGTGATTACAACAACCCAAAATGCGTTATTCTTAAACATTACTGATAGAAACAATATTATTCTTTTACTTTATAAGCAAAATTCGGTCTATATAATGTGATATTTTTTTTAGGATTGTCTGTCGCCACGGTCAATGCAAGCTTTACCAGCGGGCGCCGAATCCCTATGTATAGTTGAGCAGCCATTTGAAAGTGGAGCAAAGTCTGCACTACACCTCAATATTGGATTAAGCAATGGTGTATTACTTAGGACCACCTTGGATTCGGTCAGTGGTGACTTGGCCGACACTAGGACTAGGTATGTTATTTATTGTTGGCATAAATTAAAATTTTTGTCAATCGTATTTTCAATGATGTAAACTATTTCGCTCCGTGTTTCATCTGAAATACTATGACGATCAATTAACCAGATCTGAGATTACTTTATTATCCTAGTATTTGTCTAGTTACTATATGGACACTACAAGTGACTTTTAATATTGTAGATACCTGGGTTCGCGACCTGTGAAGCTGTTCAAAGTTCGTGTGCAAGGCTCTGAAGCGGTGTTGGCGGTGTCGTCGAGAACTTGGCTTGGATACCACTATCAAAATAGATTCCATCTGACTCCACTGTCGTACGAATGTTTGGAGTATGCTGCTGGTTTCAGTTCAGGTAAGCCCTATAAAAAACATAGTATTTTTGACCCAAAATCGCGTGATCTCACATATAAGCCCTTGATTATGCTTATATCAAAAGTTATTTGAATTTTGGCTTATATACGTAACTTCGACGTGTTTGCGAGAACTGCCTTCGGGTGGCTCTCGTGAGGGTGGTGCGTAGCTGTCTATACAGTGAACAGGCCACAACGTCGAATATCATGTCCGACTCCCGCTTGCGGTTGAGGACGGCACTCGGCATATTCCATAGCCAAACTGGAGTCGTTCAGACGTTGAAGGTGGCAAAACCATGCCGTGGACAAACTAATACCAATTATTTTTGTTAGTCAAGTCCTGGTGAAAGTCAAAAATGTTTATTTGCTTTCAATAGAACTAACATTGCAATTTTCAAAGAAGTAATCTGACATTGTTATTTATATTTGCATTTGTCGTGACTTAAAACCACGTTTTTATTACAGAACAGTGTGCCGAGGGTATAGTAGCGATTTCATCAAACACACTTAGGATCTTGGCTTTAGAAAAGTTGGGAGCTGTGTTTAATCAAACCACAGTACCATTGGAGTACACGCCGCGCAAGTTTATCATCAACTCTGACAATAACCACATCATAATTTTGGAGACTGACCACAATGCCTATACAGATGAAATGAAAAAGCAGAGGAGGTAAGATCTCAACAATTTCTATTAATTTGAACATGAAATACCTTTGAATTTTTTCTATGATGATATAAACACACACTAAGCCGAATTACATGTAGATCAACCTGCAGTACTGACTTATTTAAATTGCGGTACATTTTTACCTTCATAATACATTTGTATTAACATATTTTTCTGTTTTTTAGAGTTCAAATGGCTCAAGAAATGCGCGAAGCAGCGGCCGGAGGTGGCCCAGACGAACAGCAATTGGCAAATGAAATGGCTGATGCTTTTCTGTCTGATATCCTCCCAGAAAGTGTATTCTCATCACCCAAGGCTGGAGCAGGTTGGTAAAAAATGTAACACATTATAGCCACATTTCTCTGGGCAAGAGCAGACAATGTTTAAAAGCAGTTTGACTCTAATCGAGTGTGGCTATATTATCTCCATGCGTTAATCCCAGATGAGTTTAGTAATTCATTTGATTCAAGCATTGGAAACAATTATTTTTGTAGCATTATTTCTGCAGCCATCATTATCTTTTTTATTATACTAAGTAGTGATAACATATTTGATTATTTTTAGGTATGTGGGCATCACAAATCAGGGTCGTTGACATGAGTGTAGGAGGCCAACCAACCACTCTGTATAAGGTTCAGTTGGAGCAGAATGAAGCAGCAGTTTCATTATGTCTGGTGCGTTGGGCGTCTCACTCGGAACACACTACACAGCATCTTGTTGTGGGCGTCGCTAAAGATGTCATTCTATCGCCCCGGTCCTGCTCGGAAGGCTTTTTACATGTTTATAAGGTAATTGATAACATACCTTTTAACAAGACTTGTTTCTGTAAAGTTTTAGTACTGAATCAAGAGAAGTAACACATCTTTTTTTTTCAGATCCATAATACAGGAAAACTAGAACTATTACATAAGACTGCTGTAGATGAATATCCGGGGGCCGTGGCGCCGTTCAATGGCAAGCTGTTAGCGGGCGTCGGCCGCATGTTGAGATTGTATGACATCGGCAGACGGAAACTACTCAGAAAATGCGAAAACAGACACATTCCAAACTTAATCGCGGACATTAAAACTGTCCGCCAAAGAATATACGTATCAGACGTTCAAGAATCTGTAGTATGTGTGAAGTTCAAGAAGAGGGAAAATCAATTGATAATTTTTGCTGATGATACTAACCCTAGATGGATAACCAACAGTTGTATCCTAGATTATGATACAGTGGCCATGTCTGACAAGTTTGGTAATGTGGCTGTGATGAGACTACCGCAGTCTGTGACTGATGATGTCGACGAAGATCCTACAGGGAATAAAGCACTCTGGGACAGAGGTAATTTTAGTTCAGATATTTTAATTTAATACCTGACTTGATATGATGATACATTTCAAATCACACATGCTAGACTAATGAAAATTAATGATTATTTATTTGCATCTGATAGCCTTCTAAAGAAAACTAAAGTTTGCATGTTTGAGACTTGTCAATAATTTTACTGTTATTTTCAGGGCTACTAAATGGCGCATCACAAAAGGGTGATATTACTGTGAACTTCCACGTAGGGGAAACTATTACGTCGTTACAAAGAGCCACATTAATCCCTGGAGGTTCGGAAGCATTACTCTATGCTACAGTGAGCGGATCACTCGGTGTATTGTTACCATTTACATCTCGAGAAGACCACGACTTCTTCCAACATCTAGAGATGCACATGAGAAGCGAGAACCCGCCGCTGTGTGGACGGGACCACTTGTCCTTTAGAAGTTATTATTACCCAGTAAAGGTCAGTACACCCATACACTGTCGACCCATGCTTACATCAATTCGTATTTAAACACAAAAGGGATTTCATGGGTTTATGAAAGTAAGTAAACCTAATGAGGTACAAAATTCTAAATCAAATTAAGGTTTTTAAACCTCCATGTATATCCACAGTAAGTCAACAGGTACGTTCGGTCCGAAGGCACCTGTGTTACAACTGTGGTAGAGCAAGTACCTCGTGTGCGGCAGTGCGCGTGCGTCGTACTGACGTGCCGCCTGCTGTCCGCGCGGCGACGTCCCCGAGAGTCGGGCGTGTCGACCATCGACACCTCTGTAGTTGACTGGAACGAACAGATTTACTAACATTAATCTATCTATGGTTCCTTAGCTTTGATAAATGTTGAAAGTTAATTTGGTTGCGAAGCGAAGGACGTTGGTTCGATTCCAACCTTTGTTTTCATATTTATTCTAAACGCTGTCTTCGAAATGTATGAGAAAGACATAAGCGCGGAAAAATTATGGCGTCGTTTATTTTGAAGGCAGCGTATGATTTCAAGTTGGAAGCAAAGAACATTTGTGTAAAGGGGCTGGGCAGATTTTGTGAGATCACTATAAACACAACAATAAAAATCACACGAATTTCTAAGTGGTTATATCTTAGTCTGAAATATATTTGACCAGTTTTGATTAAGAACCGGATGTTACTTGACTTGTTCATTATTTTATTAACTTTTCCTTTTCCAGAATGTGATAGACGGTGACTTGTGCGAGCAGTTCAACTCCCTGGAGCCCGCCAAACAGAAGGCCATCGCCGGTGACCTGGAGAGAACTCCCGCTGAAGTTTCAAAGAAACTAGAAGATATAAGAACCAGATACGCATTTTAAGTTAATGTCTCTTTGTAATTTACTTCTAAGATAATAAATGACGTATGTAAGATTAATTTCGTTTTTATTGACATAATTTACCACGAGTACATGATGATAATTTCCTACAGGTATGAACAAAAGTGAGTAAATTTTTTGTAGAACCATGGAAGTTAGTACTGTTTGCAAAGTTTACTCCTGTAGTCCAGTAGTAATAACCGTATTAGTTCTCACTCGAAGTTGGTCCATGCATACCTTTCTACCCTTGAGCACAGATTTTATCTTAAGTACAAGACTGGCTACACCCTCATTTGAAGCTCTAGGAAGATTTACATAAATACAATAATAATAGTGATATTAATAAACCTTACGTAAACTTCGCGGCCGGCTTTTGTCGCTTCTTACGACACTGGTGTACAGCAGGGGTGGGTTTGTTGTTAGTATTCTATGCAGCGCAAAGAGGGCAAAAAATGGTTGATTCGTTAGTACAACGAACTAGGTAATAAATCACAGGCCTAACTTCGTAGAAGTAAACACAAATCGCAGAGCAATAAGCATTGCTCTGATAGTGATCCGTTATGAAATTACGTTCCAATACAACAACAATGTTTCATTAGTGCACGAAGCGTAACGTCGGCCACCACACACCATAGTGGGTGTAATAACGTAAAAACTGCAATCAAAACCCTTGTAGTGAATGCCGTGGGTTAATTAATGCTTTGTCCGTGTCCGTAAGAGGGACCTGCCATTGAATTTTAACAAACGGAAGGTAGGTGATCCTGAACCCATAATTATTTCCTTTACAATGACAATCGTCATTGTATTTCATACAATGATCAGTTTGACCTGTCGTTTACCGCGGATGGAACGTATGCAGGTAAATTGCATGTAAATTCACGCTCTCAGTAATCCAAGGATAAAATACGATCCTAAAGCGATTACTTATATTCAATTAGACCTTTAAACTGTCTGGCGTAAGTTCTTCGCGACTAATTACATTTTAGAATGGTATTATACAGAACCAATTTAAATTAAATAACATAAAACTTGATAGTTTATATATTCTACCTAATACAAGTTGACCTTTTTTAATTCAAATTGTTTCGTCATAGGAGCTAACAGCTTACTTGACTAGGTAACTTTACATTTTATTTCACTAAGTGCTAATTAAAAGCCTTAGTAACTGCTATGTTAGAATGTTTTATAAATAACCATGCAAATGAGAAGCTCATGAAAGCGGACAAAGCACAGAAAGCTAAAGAGGTCAGGGATAATAAAGTAACTGATAAGCAAGTACCTACTTAAGTAGGTAACGTATTATGTGTCTGTATTAACATATTCTTACATTTGTGGTTGGTTGTACCTACAATGTAGAACGGATTAATATAATTTTTCAATAACCTACCAAGTTAATTTCTTCTCTTATTTTCCCAAGATAAAAGAAAAAACCAAGTGTTTCGGTCTCTAACAAAGACGACCTGCATAAAAATTTCCAAAAAATATTCAATCTACAGTTTTGACCCCGATACAATCTTAATATTAGTATGGATGTAGGTAAACTATGTAAATTCCGTTCAGCACCTAACACCTAAACATATTGATATTAATACCATAACAATTTGCAGTGTGTCGCGAGTTCTGAATCGTGCCCTAAATGCAAATGAGAAAAATACCACATTTCGTAGCGAACACGTGAAACAAACGTTACTATGACGACTTTATCGACCGGCGGCTTTTCCGAGGCTTTCGTCTGAAACATTCCCACTTGCGTGACACGCGCTGAAACAAGGTACGAGGCACGTCTAGACGCCGCGACCGCGTTGGAGGGCGACCGGGCGCGCGGGCCGTGTGGTAACGGCGCAGAGTGCAGCATACGCTCATTGTCCGTCGTGGGAGTGATCGGAGTGGACGAAGGGGGAGTCCGACGATCTCGGACAATGGGTGCACGCGCGAAACGAGCCGATACGCGCGGTCGCCGATGCGCGAGCGACCGTTTTTAAAAACACTCCGGGGCACTCATTAGCCGGCGCACCGTAACTGCGCTGCGGTTGGAGGAAGCGGTGCAATACGGGGCAATTAGAAAGTGTAATGTATAGTGCGGTGCGATGTTGTCAGTCAGCAAGCCGGCGTCGTTAGTCCAGGCGAAGAAGCAGCAGTGGGCGCGAGAGAGAGGTGCGTACCTACTAGCCTAGTACTGCAAGGAGCCCGCTGCCGGCTATCCTTTGAACACTGCGTCTGTTCCACCGCGGTAACACGCTGCCGCGCTCATACATGTTCTTGTTAACAAAATTCAGTCACGATTTCTAATAAAGTGTATCACGTTCACTCACATCTAATTCGCACGAAAGACGTGTGGTCCTATTGAGACTGAATCGAATCGATCATCGCAATGATTTAGTGCCGGTATGTACCAAAATCTTTAATCCGCTTGCTATGACTAATTATTTTTATTAAGCTATTAATACATATTTTATTTTGTGTTTACATTCAAATCCAAATTAAACTTCCTTTTGAAGTTTTCCTAAAGCACTACGACATGGTGTTCTTCCTGCACCGCGTAGGTAAAGGGAGTCTCATTTAAAGCCGTCAAAACATAGGCAATTCCTCTGTTGTTGCACGAGAGCATAAACGACAGGTGGCTCGTTTGCTTTTTCGTCAGCCCTTCATACTACAAAGAGTAAAGTACTTACCTATCTATAAAAAAGTATACTAAGTAGTCTTATCTAATTGATAACTCAATTGAAAGCTAAGTAGGATCTGTTATTAAGCGATTCAAATTCAAATTTATTTATTTGTGATAGATGTGAAGATTGTTAAGATAATTAAGTAGGTTCCTCTATATTCGAAACAAGGATTTTAAGCGTCACTTTTTTATTAGACTGTGACTAAGATTTTAGAGCAATAATGCGTAGCGCGTAGAAAGTAACAATAAACTTTGTTTTTCTCCGACGGACGAATACGTTATGTGCCGATTTTACTTTCAATAATTTACATAAGTATTTATTAATTCGCTCTGAATATAAATTGCTATACGCATTATTGTTATTTCAATTTATATAATGTTATTTACACAGTGATCCTTACAGAGTAACAGATTGTTTGCGAAAGTACCTACTTTCGCAAACACTACCTACCTACCTACCTAGGTATATTTGGATGCAGACAGTGACACCAAAGTTAAATGTTTATGAAATAATACAGGTAGGTATAATTACCAAGTAGACTGTAACAAAATGACATTATCTAATTGATGCATGTCTATATCCATAGATGGTGATCTAAATTAATTACCTACCTAGGTAATATACATATACGTATGTAGGTATAATTAAATGAAACAGGTTAAATATGATACCTACTATTAAAACCGAACTGGTTAATTTTGATGAACTCCAAACCTAACCTAAGGATTCACTATGTTTTAAAATGTAACGTGACCTAAACTTCAAATATTTTACTTTTTTTTAAGTAGGTACGTAAAAGTACTTCTGTATATCCGTTGTATCGACGCATTTGGATATCCGAGTAGATATAGTATCATACACTTGCTTGCTCGTCTAAAACTTAAATTTAAATTCCATACCTCTTCTTCAATACTAGGTACTGCTTTGAATTTTCGTCGAAACACTGCACTGGATAGTGGTTAGCCATTTCTGTAAATGATAATAACCTAAGCTGTTAAGAAACGCCGTTATTAGACCAATTTGTATGCTCGCGTAACTTTACTGTTCCACATAGACTTGATACTAAATGTGTGTCGCATTATTATATCACGATCTAGCTTAGAATAAGAATAATATTTTATGCGAAGGAGGAAGTTATAGAAGACAACTAGGAAAAGTATCTATAGTTACCAATATAATAGTTATGAATTTCAAATTGCAAGCTAGCGTTTGGCTATAGGTATGTCGTATAAAAGACAAGTCAATTAAGGCCGAAATATGCAAGAAATAGTCTGAGAATAGATCTAATCTAAGAAGTAAGCGAACAGGCAGATGTCTTCCGCATCTAAATATAGGATGAGACAGTTAAAACATAAACCATGGTTGAATTGCTGGATTTAATTACACTTTCGTGTTGCAGAAAGGTGCTATTGTCATAAATATTCTGGTGTATTGTAGATCTTATGTCAATCGTCAATCGCACAAAGTAGGTACCTATTCGGGATAAGAATTTGATCCTATTCCCAAGGTCTAATACTATTTTGGGGCAAAGTTTTTGCTCCTCTCACGTTACTAATATGTTGCAGAAATATTTTTAGTTCAGTGACATATCAAGACATTTGATATTATAAAAACGCTGCAAGATCGGAAGTTTTTTCTTCTGACGCGAAATAGTCATCAGAAAATTACAGTGGTATTGATTCACTAAACTAAGTATTCCAAAACCTATCGCTGTAAAGGTCACACATTGAACTCTACGACCTTGTCATTATGGTAAATGACTAATGACACTTTAATAGTAAGCGGTGTCGATGATGCTTTACGATAAATTGGTCAGGTATAGAAAAAGCTTTCGACTAATATTAATGGTTGCTTTGACCGTAGCAACACTTCCGAGCAATAAGGTCATTGGTCTTTTATGATACATTTTATAAGCTCGCACGCTTCGTTCATACGCCAAAGTTATGATCTGCACTTGAAAGCTTTTTAGATTCTTTATTTATCTGAATTAGAGATATTAGATCATCAATGTTAATTTAAAATTATGTACCTTAGTAGACAATATACTAATTTACCTAAACCATATTACAATTTTGTAACGAACAAGAGAATTCAGGGCTTTTGTTTTTTTAATAATTATTCTTTAATTGGTTAGGGGGGAACCTTTGGTCCACAAGTGACGTACCTACGGAGTGACTAATAGAATCCATGACGCATTAGGTCTACGTACTGTGTTGCTTTATTTTTTATTTATAAATAAGTAGTATATTTTACGTTGTTAGTCATTATGATAGACACCAGCCTTTACTTTATTTCTACTCAGTCTAGTAATAAGTAAATTAAAATTAAATGATAACGAAAAAATCTTCAGTTTAGTGAACGTAACAATTACATAAGGGATTTTTGTAGCGTTAAATTAATAAAAAACATTCACTCCTTGCACATTAGCGTCATTAAGTTGGCGCAAGCACGAGAGCGTGGCGAACGACGTCGGCGACGCAAACAAATGCATTGAAATACATAGTTCCACTTTAGTTGTAGTTTTGTGATATCTGCAATTAATTAAGCCATAGAAAGCTGAGATAGAAGAGAATGGTAGTCTAATAGATTCACGCCTACGTAAATGATTATGTAGATCAGATGGCAAAAAGTCTAAAACAGCTAAATGAGCCAAGAATGGAAATCTTAGCTTACGTAGGTACCTACGCTTATGTTTTTACTTCGAATTCGTCAATTAATAGCAAAATCAATCCCCTCCTAATTTATTAAATGCAATTTAGGAAGCAGAGCAACATTAATAAAGCAAAGGACGATAGTATCTTGCATTTTATTATTTGCTCAATAAAATTGTGGCCATGAGCCATAGCTGAAACTGAATGAGGATTTTCGTTTCCTAATAAGAGACAGTAATATAATAATAACATTTACATTTCTGATGATGAGTTTTAAACCATTTTTAACCAACTTAGCCACAATCTTCAAGAATAAAAATTTTGATTAAGTAGGTGAAAAATTTCAAGCAAACTACGTAGAAATCAGACCACTGTTTTACCTATTAACACGCAATTCTTGTACGTGTTATGGCGACCTCTTTCGTGAACCTAAATGCCTTAATAATTGTACGAAAACTCGTCACCACTTCCGTTGTAGATCGATAGATTTTCCGGACGGAATAAACAAAATATTCGACACTCATGTTGAATATGAAATATGCTACTGGATTAAATCAAATAATACAATAGGTGCAAGAACTAACTATCAGTTAAAAATGTGTATACCTAAAGAGAAACAAAGGAAAAATTTCCTAGTAAATGCTTTGTTGAGACTAGAAACTCTTTGGAATTTAAGAATCTAAATATCAGCGCCGTATTGTGAAGGGAAATGAATTTACATACTCGTTTCAGGGAGGCAGCACGCACGATTAATGGCTTTCCTAACATGCATATCGATAAAACTTTTGAAAACCCCTATCCAGCGACGAAAAGGGGAAACACATTTTTTCCTTTCGACTTTCCAGATTACTTCATTTCGTATCTGGATTTGTCATGAAAGGGTCTCCTTAGCAACATGTTGAGGTAACGTAATTGTGCTTTCTTTACAGAAGAAATGTCTCATCTTTACTTACCTTGGGGCTCCGGTGAGCGATACACAAATCGCTTACAGATCCGGAACCAATTCGCAAGTTCACTAGAATTACACAAACAGTCGTCATACGACTACCAAGAACCTATACAACGCCAAAGAAGCCCCAGCCTGCCGCCTATACATAAAATAGAAAACGAAAGATCAGCCAAAGAAGATAACAGAAGGACCAAAGACGTTTTAAACCGAAACATCCCCAGTGCCAAGAGATTCGCTTTTTACGATGAAGATGGCGAAGGTGACACTTCGGGTTACGGAAGTGAAACCCTCAATCATATGAACATAAGAACTCAAGGAACATTACGAACAAATATTCAGAACCCAGTAGTGGCCTGGCAACAGCAAGATAAAGATAATATGTAAGTTTATTACTAGATAGTTCATAAGACGTTGGCCAGTTCAAAGACCTGTAATATTTTGCTGAGTCAGTTAAGTATTGGGAGTAACTATAGTCATGATGAATATAATATAGCACATAAGTGAAACTATTCTTCCGCCCAAACAAAGGAAACAACTTCGGTAGATTTATTTCAAGAGTCATTCTAAATTCCAATAGAAGTTCAAGCCTTGCCTGCATAATTTATTAGTCTACTAAATTTACTAGCATGACCACTACTGTGCATATCTACGAGTAAGATACTTAGGTACTTAACTTTACGTTCAAAAACAACCATAAAAAATAAATATCTAATCCTCAAAATTAAGCACATTTCGCCAAAAAACTATAATAGAACAGGATGACGAGAAGGAAAATGTATTGCTGATATTTATTTACAGGGTGAAACTGCCCCTGAGTGAGCGCCCTGCAGCGGAAGTACCGTGGTCAGCTCGGAGCCCTACCGGCCCCGCCGAGGAAGGGCGCCCGCGGTGGGGCGACCGCGGCGTCGCCACTGGCAGACTGTGGGAGCCTACTGCGCCCAGCGAAAGACTACCACAGGTAATTTGTAAGACTCTTAATATATCTATCGTGTATAGGACGTCGTTTAAAAAAAGTAAAATGACAATTTATATTTTTTATTTAATTTACAATTTTAATTTCTTTAGTACCTAATAAAGAAAATGGTATTTCTGATCATTAGATGCATCATCAAAAGAAAGGAACTCCTTCATGGGTGGAAAGAGGATTAAATATGATCGAAAACACGACTGATATTCTAGTCATCGACCAAAGAAGTTCAACAAACTCAGGTTTGGATTGTGACAGGTCGTCTTATAATGGAAGTGATGAAGGGAGGTGAGTAACAGCTAAGCAATCAGCCGGCGTCATTACTTTCATTTATTAATAAATATTCATTGTACGACATACTCAATCTAATTGATATTCTTTACAGAACTTTTCTCAGGGGACAAAACGTACCCATCGAGCCAGAAATAAAAGCCCAGCGGGAAAACAAACGTATGAAGGCTTTAGAACTTCAATCGGCAATATTAAGTCAACTAGAAGATCGAGAAAAACGTCGTCTAGAAGAAAAAGAAAAGAAATTAAGAGAGGAACGATTAGAAGAGTTGCGTATACAACGACAACAGGAAGAAGATAGATTGAAAATAGAAGAGGAAAGAAGAAAAAATGAAGAAAAGCAAATACAAGAGAAACGAAAACTGGATGCACTTAAAAGAGCACTCGAAGATGCTGAAAAAAAAGCAAGGTTAGAAAAGGAAAAAAGGTTCATTTGTCACAAACAATTTTCAAATTCAAACGATTCTAAAGCAAACATTGAAGATAACTTTGCCCAAGAAACCATACAACAGAGTAGTCCTATGAAGATCGTAAGCCCCACTAAAACGAGCAGAACATATGATGTACGTTCTGCAACGAGTATTAAAAAAGACAATATTTCACAGCAAACGACGGCATGTAACTCTCCACGATCAGTAACGACAGGAAATTTAAACCTATTTATTCATAATGTGCCTCCTCTTGCCTTAAATGAAAGTCAATTTAATATTGTCCCAATTGGAATTCATGGAAATGGGGAGGCATCGTCTAATAACGTACAATTAGCAGTCTTGGTACCACAAAATTTAAATAATAGTTTATATAGCGTCTCTTTAAATTCATTAAATAACGTTAATGATATCAATGATACAGGGAGAGTGTTAACACCTAGAAAATACCGAACTTTACGAACTAAAGATGCATCGACTCAAACAGATATGCATTTATACAGAATGACAGCAGATAAAATAATTGAAACTGATGAAGTTACGAGAGATATAGACATCGATTACCAAAATATTGATGAAAATGCGCCCCAAGATAGTCATCGCAATAGTTTAAAAAAAGATAGACGAATGCGTTCAGAAGAAAGGTTTAAAAAGGATATAGAAAATCGACCGAAATGGGGCGCCAATCGACCTGCAGCTCAGTATAAAAAACAAAGTGAAAAGGATCCGTTTTATACCCAAAAACGAAAACTACGACAAAAGCATCGACCACAAGTAAGACAATATTTATCTCAATCTAGTGAAGACAGTCGGTCTCCGAGTCCACCAACACGATCTGAAAAAACTATTGAATCTAACCTGAAGCAACGTAACTCGTTGAGCCAATCCTATTGGAGAACTAAACGAGCTAGTCAAGACTACACCAGGAATAATAACAGTAACAACAGTGAACTTACAAACAATAACATAACTGAGTTTACCTCCTTAGGTCAAATAATAGGCAATGAAAAAACAGAACAAAAAAAGTCACCAAAAATGTCGCCGACTAAAAGAATTACCCTATCACAAAAGTTCATTAACGACAAATATGGAAGCAGAAAATTATGGATGGAAGATGTAAATGAGAGGAACAATAATAGTTTAAGCGATATAGATTCTGTAAAAAAAACTTTTACAACTAATTGATTCCACACAAAGACAAGGATAAAACCATAATAATTAATTTCTACAGTTATTTTTGTTTTTATAGTGTGAACAATTTTAACTTAGTAAAATGCTTAGAAGCGGCACAAAATAATGTAGTTTATAAAATTAGGTTACCTACTTAATACACTTATTGATCAAACCGTTCCTAGGATATGGTAAGATGTTAAATCAATGACGTGGAACTAGTACTGATTTTCTCAATAGAGTGTAACGTTGTGATTCTGTTAAAGCAATGTCTAAGTTAGATGACTTGTTTGATAAAAAGAAAGATGAAGCTCCCATGCTGGATTTGTCTAAAACGGTGATAAACACTGCAGAAGAATATAGAGCTGTTTTGGATAAAGTCCCAGACTTCAAAACCAGGCCTGAAAAGGTAAACAATAATTTAATTATTTCAACATGGAACATTTTGATTGTCAACTAAAATTTAACAAAAATTTATCAGGTTAGAGCAGAAGATATTAAAATAAAAGATAAATCAGAGGACCATAAAACCAAAACTTCACGTAAGGAACTTCGCAGCTATGAGAAGTTGGGCACACGAGGTTATGAAGAGAAACATTTTACGTTCATGGATCCTATTCCAGTTGAAATGAGAGGGCTGAAGTTTGAAGAATTGTGTGCAGTGCCTATCGAGTGGCGAATGCTTACATCGATAAGACCCAAGTCCAAACTTGATGAAGAATATTTTAACAGGTTTGTTAACTCTCCACCATAAATTTAACTGTCCTTAATTTCCAATGATGTTTAGGTAGGTACCCAAAGATTATTTGATATCTCTAGCTTCTATAAATTGCGTAAATACATTGGTCTCCAATGTAAAGTAAATATGACTGTTTCACTGAATTAGAATTAACAGTTTAAGGAGGTAGTTTGAAAACAATTTATAAATATATTTGCACAAATTTTAGGTTGATAGAGCTCGGTAAATCGGAATTAAAAACGAAGGCTAAGGAAAAACGGGAGTACGCAAAGAACAATATGATTAGAAAAACTAAAAACCGTTCAGGTGTGACCGAGACGAGGATCGTTTCTTGTTCCGAATGCGGCGAGGAATATTGCAACGGTAAATATAATTTATACTCATTAGTCATGTTAACTTAACATCTAATCTACATTCTACTGATGGACTATTTAAAGTAATTAGAGGACAAGTGGCGCAAGCGATCCTCCTAAAGTACGTGACAGCTAATGTTGCTAGCATCCATGTACTTCAATAGTTGCCTTACATCCGATATGCCACGAATTTAAATCTTTAGTTGCATAAAGCGCAAGAAACGTAGGTACCTACAAAATTGTCACATCCATCTTTCTTTCTTCTTTCAGGAAAAATGTGTAACATAACGAACTATGACATGTTCGCGCGTTTAAAACTGGAAGTGGAGACGAAAGCGCCGCGGCAGCAAGCAGCGCCCGTTGTGGGTAAAATGCGTCGGCTGCGGCGGCGCGCGCGTCGCAAGCCGCGCAGCAAGAGCGCCGCGCCGCCGCCGTCCGTCACCCGTAAACGATCTAACAACGCTGCTAAAAGCGACTCGGAACTCTAAATAATCTGCAGTGGACGGTAATCCGCGACTTACGAGCCGCACACGGCTCTGAGCCTATAGCCAAATGGTTTTTCATTCGAACGCTCTCGCCAAACGCCATCTATGGGAATGACAATAAACGACCAACATTTTTTCCACGCCTAATGTCATTCCCATACATTTTTAGATAGCGTTCCAATGACAGGGCATTTGGCTGAAGGCTCTGACATCATAACGTATGTACCTACCTTGCCTATACGTATAGGTACTCCGAAAAAAAATCGATAATGCCTTTTATACAGTGGTTTAATTAAGAAATATTTGAAGGGCAAGTGTACTTCCTAACTAAATTAAATATTAGATTTTGGCCCACTTTGGAGGACTTGATACATCGATCTTTCTCATGCAACACAAAGATAATATTCAATCAAGTCCATAGCAATATATGACAACAATAACTTACGGTAAATAATTAAGTGGACAAGCTGTATAACCAACCAATACGATATTGTTTAATATTTAGCATATAGCACAACACATTCCTTTGATACAATTTATTTGTGCATATTTCTATGTAATACATCTAGTCGAAATGTTAGTGTATGTATTAAAGTTTGACTGTAATATCGAATCTCGTAGGCATTTTGTACTGTTAATCTTTATACGAATAAACATTTTAATAACATTTCGTGGTTTCATTTCAAAACGAGTTAGGGTAAAGGGTCGTCGATAAAGTCAAATAAGAAAAACGTGTCAATATCACTCTTTAATGGTTTTAAAAAAATATTTATATTACACATTCATCAATTAGAACCTATGAAACAATAACATTTCAAGATAATATTTCGTGTTCCGACCGTGGCGGGCCCGGAGTACACGACACCACTATTCTAGGTAATGAATATGAAGCCGAAAAATATGTTTTACTTCTAAAGTACTGATACGAAAAATATACTCGTACAACACTATCTATATTATTACAATAACACCTTTAAGATTCCACTAAACAGTAGACTGCTCGAAGGAAACTTAGGCCCTAAGTACCAGTGTAATAAATTAGTATGAAACGATATTGTTTTAGAAACAAAATCAACTATAAACTTACTTAAGAGATAACAACGTAAATCTGTAAAGTACTAAAGATACGGTTAGAGGTCGCGGTCGCACACCTCTCATTAAATATCTAGGTACTATTGCTACAGTGCTACAACCGACTCCCTGTAACTATCAAAGTGACAAAACAAAAAGGTCAAGAATGTTTGCTCACTTGAAGCGTTCACTGGTTAAATAAAAAGAAATCGAAATTTTACAACAATTATGCATGTCCAATTTATCAATGAATAAGATAAAGAAAATTAGCTACAATTATTCAAATTTAATGAGTATACCTACATGAATTTCAAAATAATCATATTTCAATTCTTAATTCCTTAACCTACATTAAACAGAAATCTTCGCATAACAATTAAAGAATGTCGCCTTAATTTCAAATTTAGAAATTGAGTTTTTAAACATCGATTACACTTACATCTAGGTTCACAAAGTAGGAATCTGCAATAAGACATCAATGTTTTAGAGTTGGTTACATCGATATAACGTTTACTACATCACTCGATGAACAGATATGTGTCAATACAGAAAGTAAAAATCGAGTAGCCACAGACAAAATAAGCAATACCTTTCAAGTTAGAAACTACATCGTTTGTGTTCGGACGGAAAAAATCCACATTCTCTTTACAGAGAGTTACACGACATAACAGTTATCTGCGAAATAAATAGGACACTAGGACACAACACAAAATATCTACTAAGAGCTAAATCACATAGTTAATGTTAATGGTATATAAATCTTAAAATATATTGTTTTTTTTTTCTAAGTACTATTGCTATAATGTAAGGATGCCATATCAGACAATAATTTGATGCAATATAAAATTTTGTAATATAAGAATACCATTGAAAGTAATAGATACTATACAATTTTTATTAGAACCTTAGAATAGTTTGTACCAATTCAAATATAGGAAAGGTAACATGCACTACAAATGGTTAAATTGCGGACACCCTTATTTTTTACTCAAAACGTTTTGGTCCAAATGACGATTCCTATATCGAAAACATGGAAAGTTTTTTAGAAAGGAATAAAGTACATTAAACATTTTTTTAGTAATTTTTTTTTACAATTTTCAAACTTCGTTATAATTATAATATACACATTATAGGGACTTGAATAACAAAGCGTTAGTCATAGAAAACAAAATACTCACAAATGGAATGAATGTAGGCGAATTACTTATCTCTACAAGCACCAGAAGATTTTGAGAGTTAGTAAGAGAATAAGGATTCTTAACTACGTATTATGTTCTACATGATTACAGACTTACAAACAATTACAACTAGTCCCATGTCGGTACTCCTTTATAATACCAGCACCTCATAACCGGAGCTAACAGTATGTATGTATGTAACGCCGAAAAATATTGCAGATTCCAAAAAAAGTTTTATCATAAAAATATAATGACTCTCGTGAAACAAAAAACAAAACCTAGTATTATATTATGCAATAATGAAAAACAATGATTAAATTATTATGTAAAAAAACAAGTCATAACATAAAATATGCAACTAAAACATGGACGTAAGTAAATTGAATGTGTAAGAACAATAATTGTAATAAAAACTTAATGTTAACAATTTCATACCCAGTAAAACTACAACCTGCACGTAACACTTGTCTACTGCGTTATGTAACTCATTATATTTATTCAATTGTTTAAATTTCAGGGATAGAACTTACTTCATAACATCTATCAACATATTTATGTTCAACGAAATAGCATTTTCACATGAATTTACTACGTTTTGCTTTTAATTTAAATAAAGTCTCAAATTAATGTATAGGTGATAGTATGAAGCAAGTGAACATCTTTATATTATAAAAATACTCATTGAACAATAATTGTAGGAAATATGGTTTTCAATTAATAATGCCCATTGTTACTATCAATTTTAAAGTGATGTAATAACTCTGTTCTTGACACGGTTTCATTATGTATTAATAAATTGGTATAGATACAATATATTTTTTAAAGTAGACTGCAAAGAGGGCTTCTTCAGGATTTTGAGATCTACTGTATATGCTGCCAGTTTTCAATTGATTATTATAATAATATTGAGTTTAACGTAAAACTGTTGTCTACTGTTGTAGTAACATGTTAGATCCAGCTGTAGTTTTATAATAGGTGTGAATGGCATTGAGCTAGCAACGGGGCAGTGCCCATCGGACCCTGTTTGTATCACTCACCCTTCACTGATCCTTACGGGCTTTCTTTTTGCTTTTCTTCGTAATTTTGGCATCTGTCCATGTATCTGTAATGTAGGTAATAAAATATTTGTATGAATATAGATATGTAGTATTTCATATTATTTTTGGCAAGAAGAATTGTTTGTTATAAAAATAATGACTACTGTTGATAGAATTTTGTTATGTAAATAGAACTAAATGGCTAACAAAAAGACTCGAAACGTAAAGATAAGTGGTCACCATCATAACAAAGGCATCTGAAAGTGTAGTAGGCAAACAAAAATGATGAAAATACGATCTTATAAACCATATTAATAAAGAGAATTAACCTCCAAGTTCATCAAACTCGGCAGTGGCTTGTTTGTCATCTTTCTTATCGGAAGAATCGGATGAGTCCCTCTCCTCAGATTTGGCTGCATTCTTTGCTACTGCAGTAGCCTGAAATGAAACAAATATTATAATTTATTCTTTAATTATTATCATCATATAATATAATTTATTTTTGACGAAATTTATTTATTATATGTACAAAATATATGAAAAAGACATTTGATCATAAAAGTTAATGTCAATAGTTAATGCTGAATCTAATTATAAAAGTTAATTAATTGAAAGAAAGAAAGAAAGAAAGATAGTTTTTGTTTTCATATTATACTAATGATAACTACTATAACTGAGTATTCATATTACCTCACTAGCCTTCTTCTTTTGTTTCTCTTTATTCTCATTTTTCTTGTTGCTTCTGAGATCCTTTACATCATTAGCCACCTCTTCCACACTGTCCTCGGCTTCGTTGAGAAGGCCTTGGTCACGGCGTTCTGCCTGAATGGATTTAACATTTACATTAACATATGTTCACTATACACAAATTGAAATATTAGTAAATTTCTAAATGGCCACGACCACATGTGTATATTGAATGCCTATGTTGCCACAATGAGAGCCTAACTTGCTAAAAAAAGATTAGAATAGACTTCTAAATTTAAATTTTGGTTACATATAAGACAAAAACTGTACTTCCTTAGGTATAAAGTCATATATCTGAACATGCGTTATAACATTTACTAAGTATATATTTTATTTATAATACAGCTTTAATTATGTGGAATCATAATTCTTAAGTGGGATTGCATTATAATTACCTCTTTGAGCACTCTCTGTACTTCCTCAATCTGAGCTTGGAGTGCTCGGGCCTCATCTTCATTAACATTAGGACCAACGGCTTCCACTATTTTAATACTCTCCACTTTGACTTCCTCCACATAGTTCCCGGTACCGGCTTCTACATCAGCCTCTTTAGTTTTCTTCTTATTCTTTTTAGCAGGACTCTCCTTCTTCTCCTTCTCATTAGCACTCTTCTTCTCCTTAACCTCATCAGCACCCTTCACTTTTTTCTTTTCATTCTTCTTTGGAACCTCCTGCCATATGCCATCATCAAAGTCAGCTGGCTTCTCAACATCTGTCACTGGCTTGCTTTTCTTTCCTTTCTTATTCTCCACCGGGGACTCTTTCTTTACTACTTTTGGCTCAACTTTCTCTTTTGGCTTCACCTTTTCTTCCTCCTTGGGTTTTTCTTCTTTCTTCTCCTTGGCTGGAGATTTCTTGGAGGCCTCAGACTTCGCCTTGGCATCGTCGCTCGCGGTGCGATTCGGCGAAGGCTTCTAAAACAATAAAACATTAAACGTAAAATGATTTCGATAGCATAACTTTATGGTAAAAGGTTAAAAATAAAACGAGCACACATTGCTATCTAGTTCAAGTGACCGGGCAAAAGCAACATATTGTAACTCACCTTCTCCTTGGGTTTCTTTTTTTTGCTCGAGGACTTCTTTTCGTCCAACACTAGGGACAGCTTGTCGAACTGCGGCTGTTCCGCAGAGTGGAAACCGAACATAAATACGAGTGCCGCGCATAATAAAACAACCGCTACTGCTGCGGCAGGAAAAAGAAACTGTGTATTGGACACCTGCCTTAACAGCTCCATCTTAAATAATAATTTCGGGATAGTTTTAAATTATAGTTCACATAAAAAGGTATCGATAAGGTATGATAATGTCGAATATATTAATTCCTCGGTGATAAAAGCAGACACGGTGACATGATGACGCGGCTGTGACGTGCCAAAAATTGCAATAGCCAGGGTGACCAGTTACGCGAAAACATACATTATTTAATACAAAAAATGTTTTCACATAATTAATTATGTGCTTTTCTCGAGTATTTTTATTACTTTCATTTTATTATTACAATTTTACTCATCTTACTTCCACTAAATAGTTTCTGAATATTTTTATAAAAAATGTAACCGTCTTCAAAAATGTAAATCATTTGATACCGTCCGACTCGAGATTTTTTTTTTCTCTCTTCCACAGACTACTTCCTTCTCTATTCTAGGCCGTCAACACATCGGGCGATGCTTTAGTAAGTTCTCTAGGCGATAGTTACCTACTTATAACTTCACGACTTTTTTGCTCTTTAATTATTGTCATTTCTGTAAAAAAAATATTATAATAATATTGATTTCTTTACAATATAGATTGTTATATTACTGTAATATTACTTAATCTACCTTCTTAACATTTTATATTAGTGTATTTTATGTTAATTAACGGATTTTTTCGAAAAATTATTCTGAAAAAAATTCTGTATGTAGAATTTAATTTATTGCAATTTTTTAATATCATAGTAAAATGCTATGCGTAGTGATAGTGAAAAGAAACAAGAAAAATATGTAAAAAAAAAAACATAAAAAACTAGGAACCTAGTTTTAAGGTCAGTGTATTTCATTTCATGTGTCAGACACCAGTGTATATGTTCCGTGCAGTTCCGTGATTTCATTATTGGACATTGGACAACCATCGATTTTTGCTCTTCGTTGTCATACACACCAGTAGGGAAATGCTATATCTATATTTATTCTATATGTAGTAATATTTTTATCTGTGGTCTTGTGTCTGTCAATATTTGATTAGGTATAGGTATTTGACATCGCACGCTCTCATCGCTCAATTTCTGATTTGTTTTTTTAGGTTATGTCTATTTGGTCGGTGGATTATTGAGTTTTTTGCTCAATATTAACATACCCCATATTGTTTTATTAACAATACTATGGGTGGAAAAAAGAAGAAAAATAAGGGTAACAGAAGCAAACCTCACGATGATAATAATGAGTTAATATCTTCAAAAAATGATTCAATGAATGAAGATACCGACGAGGATAGTTCAATTTTAGCTTCTGTAGATTCAGAACTTACCGCATCAAAAAGGCATATTGAAGATGACAATGACTCTGACCCCGAAATTAAACGTAAAAAGAAAAAGAAGAAACAAATAGTACCTGAAGAGTCCACAGGTAAAAAGAATAAGAAGTCTATTCGTCAGATGAAAAGAGAGAAACATGCTGAACGACAAGCTGAAGCAGAGGCAGCAGCAAAGGACCAGCTGAAAGCACAATGCATTAGCTATTTATCGCAATGGAAACATGACCGACAAAACTGGAAGTTTATGAAAGCAAAACAAGTATGGCTGTTTAAGAACAAGTTTTCACAGTACCTCGTACCAGAGTCATCCTGGCCTGTCCTATTAGAATACTTTGAATCTGCAAAGGGAAACATTCGAAACATGCTATTAGCAGATGCAAATAAGATAATTAAACAAATGGATGATTGGACAGAGTCACAAGGAAAGGAAAAAGACCAACCTGATGAGGAAACTGAAAATTATAAATCTCCAGTCAAACCTGATGACTTAGTTTACAATAGAGCTAGGAGTTTAATACAATGTTTAGAGGAATAAAATAAATATTTTTTTAATTGTTTATTTGTAACTACATATTGGTAACAACATTAATAATTTAATATATACTGTCGTAGGTAATATGTTTAAGCCTTGACTTCGGCCTTTGATTCTTCAGAAGTGAACTGTTCGATCCACTTGCGTAATTTATCAGCGTCTTGTAACCCCACCAAGCGTTGTTGAACCTTCCCATTCTTGATTGCTACTAAGACAGGGACAGAGCTCACTTCATAGTCAAGAGCCAAGTCTGTCTGCTCATCAATGTCTACTTTTGCAAGTACAACCTTACCTTTGCTTTCTGATATTATTGATTCAAGACGTGGGGTGAGGAGTCTGCATGGGTTGCACCATCTGTAAAATAAGATTGTCTTTAACAATTTATAGAACAGGTTTCTTTTTAGTAAATTATGCCTAAGGAGTTTTATGTAGGCATTATTGCATATGTACACAAAAAAATTACAGTTGGAACAAAAACAATGATGCAACTCACTAATTGTGCTGGTTGTACCAATAAATTTTTTGCGTCATATTAGAACAAACTCTAATTCATCACATACTTACGTCGCAAAGAAGTCGACAACCACTGGGACTTTGCTATTGATAACTTTATCTTTGAAGTCATCTGTACTTTGTATTTTGACTATATCATTTCTCACATAGGTTGTAGAGATGTTTCTAAAGTACGCTGGGCTTTTACCAATAAAATATGAACGAAAAAACAAGTTAGTGCCGTTTCTGGCTAACATTTTAGTTTTTAATTTTTATAAAATTGAATTCACGTTCTATTCTGATTATTCTGACTGTCGTCTCAGAAAAATTTACCAGATATTTCTTCTTTTTATACCATACCATCTGTCAAATGTCATGTTAAATTGTCAGAGACTTTTCTCCAAAAATAATGATTCACTAATGGCAACACAACAGGTAGGTGTTAGTACAATTTGCATACTCTGTGCACAAACATACATTACCTAAACTGTGGTACAATCCGTACAATCAATAATATCCTGTGGGCTGGACTAGTCTGTGGTGTGGTTGTCATGTCACCTAAAATCTAGTGAAACTTGATTTCTTTTCGAAGATTTCTTAAAAATATATTGTTTTACGGAAAAGGGCTTTTAACATATTGTTAAAAAAGCGTCACTATGTATTCTAGTGACGATTATAACGAGGTAGGTTGATTTCCATTTATAAAAACAGTTTAATATTTAAGGTGAGCATACTATATTAGTTAGGTTAGAGTGCCACTGTAATCCTTAAAACTTGCAACATTCATATTTATACTTGCTGACAATGCACCAACAATTTGATCAAATAGTTCTTCTAATGGTTACTATGTATTTGTGTTGTGTTTGAACCTATACAAGTATTGATACAACAAATTCTCAATAAATTTGTTGCAGGGGGGTTATGAATCTTATGGTGACTATGAACCTCATACAGGTGATCCACAATATGATTTGGAGTACGATAGATCATCATTCTATAAAATGCCAGACATGGTAAGTACAATAAATGTATGTCATATCATAAGACTTATAAACTTTGTTAAAATAAATGAGCTTCTCACTAAAGTGTTTATAATTTTTTGCAGGTTAAGAAATTCTTGGTGTATTTCCGTAATATGATCAACGAGGGGATGACATTTGAGATTTTGAATCTCTATGAGAACACTTTTCCTAAGCTCACTGAGCAATATTTTGAAAACACCCCTTGGCCTGATGAAAATGAAGTGGCTCCAATTGTTGATAAAGATAAAGTATGTATTCTATTAATATGGCCATAGCCAACACTCATTGATCCATCTAGTACTCGTTAGATACTTTAGAAGATAGTTATGATTTATAAAAGTGCAATTGTGTTGTTGCTTCTAATAGCTAAGATAGGACCTGTTGTGCAGTGCAACTAATGTTAAAACACCAAATATTCGTAACTATGTTTAACTTAGGTGGCCTTGGAGTAGCTATTCTTGTAATAAATAAAATATTATTATAAGTATTACCAGTATGTGCAAGGCATTCGATTCAAATATGAGACGGATAGTTGTTTTAAATTATGTTTACTGCAACTGCAATTATATTCATTGTGTTTACATTTTAAAGTACTTACTTATAACTGTATATTATACACATTATGGCTTGTTTTAGGTGTTTATGATTCTGTACAAAGAGCTGTACTACCGAGATATCTATGCTCGTGTGCCTGGAGGCCCAAAGCCAGAGCAAAGATTCCTTTCCTTCTACAACTACTGTGACCTGTTCAACTACATCCTTTCTGCAGAGAAGCCTGTGCCTCTGGAATTGCCTGACCAATGGCTATGGGAGCTCATTGATGAATTTGTTTATCAATTCCAATCTTTTGCACAGTATAGGTAAGTTAAAATGAAATAGTAGTGTTCAATGTTTTTATTTACAATACATTTAAGAATACTTAATTTTTTTTCAACAACATTACAGCTTAAATTGTATTGATGCAGGATTTTGTTTGTAAGAAGGGTAACAAACACATCACCTTAAAGCCTTTACCTAAATGTTATCTAATAAAGGTTATGACAAATATAAAATTTTAAATATCTTGAGATCTCCAATTTTATTAAAGCAAATAGGTACCCTAAAACTTATAGATTTCCAGGACTCAAGCATTCAATCTATTAGAGTAATTAAAGAGTACTTAAGCAAATCTTGGGTTAATTATTTACCAAATATATTTTTCAATAAAAATTAAAATAATTTAGTAATAACCTAACTATTAAATAGGTCACGCACCTCCAAGTTAAGCCAAGCTGAGATTGATGAGCTAAACAATGAGAACAAAGCGTGGAATGTTCTCTGCATTCTCAATGTTCTCCATTCTCTTGTTGACAAGTCCAACATTAAACGCCAACTTGAAGTAAGTAAACCACTTATAATATTTTTTTCCATTTAAGTATTCTCCGACACAACTTTTTCCTGTTACTGTTATAATCAGAAATTAATACTTTTACTAGTTCTTTTATCTGTCTATGAAGCCTGCCTGGCAGAAGCAACGCATTGGGGACAATTATGTTATTATTGCCAATGTGTAACAGTGACTATTTGCCATTTCTACATGGTCTGTAATCCAATTTGCTTGACAAACATGTAAAACTAATATGTTTCTTGATTGTCTAGTGTAGGGGCTGCCCTACATAAGAAGTTTGTTTGGTTATCCTGAGATAAGCCAACTACAACTTATACGAAGTTATAAGTGCTATGTAGCGAACTACATCTTTTGTTTAGGTGTATGCTGCCGGCGGGGATCCGGATTCAGTGGCCGGGGAGTTTGGTCGCCACTCGCTGTACAAGATGCTGGGGTATTTCTCCCTGGTCGGCCTGTTGCGCCTGCATTCCTTGCTTGGTGACTACTACCAAGCTATTAAGGTATAGTTAGAAATGAGTTCGGATGCTTGTATTTATTTTATGTATTATCTTGTATGGATTATGATGAGATGCGGCTCAATGACTATGTTGGCAATTTTGGAATAAGTAAATTTTTTCCTAATAGTTTAAAATACTATTGTTGTTGGATACAATGATTAACTTATATTTTTGTTTAACTTTAAAACGGAAATTATGGTAAAATACCTTTATAACATGCTGATAATAATCTATTCTAAAAATGAACAGTACACAGAATAAGTTTGAGAACTCTTGCACTAGATGGAGCTACATATATTTTCCTGAATACATTCCGGAAAGTACATGTCAATTACTTAAGTAATAGAGTGTCAACGTGACGACGTAACCAACAGGTGCTCGAGAACATCGAGTTGCACAAGAAGTCGCAATACTCGCACGTGCCGGCGTGCCAGATCTCCACGTCGTACTACGTGGGCTTCGCCTACATGATGATGCGGCGCTACGCCGACGCCATCCGCACGCTGTCCTCGGCGCTGCTCTACATCCAGCGCACCAAGCAGCTGTTCTCGCAGCGCTCCTACCAGAACGACCAGATCAATAAGCAGACTGACCAGGTATTTGTTTAACCCGATTGCAAAAAAATATTATTGCAGCTTATAACATTGTGCTTATGAAATTAAAGGAAATTTACTTTTGTATGTTACACAATAACTAATATTATTTCAGATGTACAACTTGCTGGCTATCTGCCTGGTGCTGCACCCGCAGTGCGTCGATGAATCCATTCAGCAGGTTTGTTGAAAATCTCAATGATGAAGAAAATCATTTCAATATTTTTATACTGCTATACTATAACACGCAATTAACATCACTTTACATAAGACTTCACAATCAAGATGACCATTTATTAAGTCCGTATGATTGACAGGTGCTCCGCGAGAAGAACTATCACGAGAAGATGTTCAAGATGCAGTACGGTGACCTGGCGGAGTTCGAGAGCTGCTTCACGAGCGCCTGCCCCAAGTTCCTGGCTCCCAGCCCTCCGCCCATCGAGCCCGGCTCCAACTACGGCCGGGACGCCGTCAAACATCAGACCCAGGTCTTCATGGATGAGGTTGGTAACCAAACAGTCAGACTACTTAATATGGTCTATTCTTTTCCAGAAACATAATGTCTTGGATGTCAAAAACATAGACCATAAACTAGCATGGAGTACACGAAGTTTATGCCGTCAGCTTCAATCAACTGAATTGATTGCCACACACAAACAACTTGAAGCAATCATTTCATGCGATCACGCCAACTACTTTAAATATTGGGCAGCAACTGATTCTAACTTGAAGCAGTTGTTTTACGTACAAAGTTAATTAGCCTACAAACAAGCAGATAAGTCTCAAGATGGTTAAAGCCAGGCACAGACGAATTGGAAGCTGTTAGTGTGGACAATTATATGAAGTTTTTCATCTATGACCAGTGTTAAATAAACACCTATTTACTTTTTGCTACTAGGTTCGTCAGCAGAAGATGTTGCCAACTATTCGGTCTTACCTGAAGCTGTACACCACGCTTCCGCTCGCTAAGTTGGCAGCCTTCATGTCGGCGGCGCGCGGCGGCGACCGGGACGCGGCGCGGGAGCACGCTGCCCTCGCTATACACCTGCTCTGCTTCAAGCACAAGATGAAGAACGTTGTCTGGACCAAGGGCCCCAGTGGGCTGGATGGAAAGTTCCAGAGTGGCTCCGAGGTGAGATGTAGATACTTTTGTAGTGTTTTCGAGAAATTTCTTTTTTCTTATAGAAGTTGGAAAAATACTATATAGGAACGAAAGTTGTGAGGGGGTGGTTCAAAGTCATTTTTATTATAGTTTTAATTAATTTTGTCTTATGTATACTTTTGTTCCTTCTAGTTGGACTTCTACATCGATAATGATATGATTCACATTGCTGACACCAAAGTGGCCCATCGCTATGGAGACTTTTTCATCAGAAAGTTGTTGAAGTTTGAAGACCTTAACAGGAAGTTACATCACATCAAGATTTAAAAATATGAATGTAGAACTGACCATGCTGTGTATTATCGGTCTTAAACTTTCTTTTCTGTATGGAAAATCATTACCCATTTTTATAAAATAAAAATAATGGATCAGTTAAATTTGTTTTATTTCACTGAAGGCGAATACATAACAAATTTTCTGTTTCTTTTATAAAATTTCTTAGGTTGTTTAATCTGAAAGCTTGGTCTTTGCACTGTCTCCGGATAGGTTTCTCGGAACTGCTGCCACGGATGTTCCTCCTTGAGAGCTTCCTCAGCATTTACTTCTGTCAACCATGTTTTATAATATCGTAAAAATTGGTTATGAAGAAATGAAAACCCTTTATTTGCATGTCCTTCCTCAGTTTTCTGTAAACAAGATAAGTCAATTTTAACAATTCTATGAGGGAAATGAATTTCAACATATTTGATTAAACTTAAAACATAAAAATGTATACCTTCTTAATGATATTTGCACATTTATCATTGAAATCTTCTAGGTGCTGAATGAATTTGTTGTTAACCAACACTTTCTCCTCTTTCACCACATCCATAATAAATTTTATGTATTCAAAATCCTTGTTAGCAGTGCCATTCTTCAATAATGTACCCAAGATCTGGATATTTATTCTGAAATCAATAAATAATAATTACAAAACACAGATAACTACATATATGAGTATCTTAGTACAATGACAAAACAAGGTCTTTTCTTTGGTAATAATTTAATAATATAAATTGAAACATACTTTATTTGCTTTTCTTTCATTTCATCAAGCAACTGTATCGCACTATCTTTGGTTCTGCAAGTCAAAGCTAAGACACCATAAGTCATAATGTTTTCTTTCAGTCTTTGCTTTTTATTTAGTGGATGCCGTTTTTTACTCTCTTTTTGTATCATATTCCTTACTTCCTGAAAACCAAACCGAAAAAAGTTTATAGAGATTTTTGTCAGTCATAAATTTGATAAAATACGTTAAATTGTTAGAGGAATTCTTACATGTGCCTTTTCATAATCCATTCGTAGACATCTTTTCCTTATCAATAAATTGTAAAAATCAATATCAGGTTTAACTTTAGCTAACTGCATCGCTTCTATTAGTTTCATTTCTGCTTCTGTAGAATCTTCTATTAATGGTAACATTTGGGTAAATATTTTTATGTCGGGCTGAACAGAATATACTTCCATTTCTTTTAGAAATTCCTCTTGTCCACCTACTATTGCAAACTTATCTTGAATGGTTTGTATATCTTGAAGTGCAATTACTTTATCCATCTGTAATGTTCTGGAAAGTAAATTTGGTACAATTTGTCTGGGCTGTACTTGTGGCAGTTGCTTTTTAAGCTCCACAAACTGAATTTGTACTACATCTGGAACTTTAGTCAAGCTAAGTTCATCATTAATTGTAGTTTCTTTATCATTAATTACAGTAGTTTTTAAACTATCTATTTTAGAATTATTTGTAGTATCTATATCACTAGTACTTCTACTTGTTATACACTTTTGGGTTGATTCTACTTCAGTTTTAGATTCTATCTGCAATGGTTTATTTCCTTTCACTATATTCAGCATCATATTCTCTTCTAATACACTAATTAACTCATTGATATCTTCCTTACTACCTAAATTACAGTCTTTTACACATTTTAGCATAAGATTAAATGAGTAGACATTCGGTTTTTCTCTCATTTTCAACATTTTTCTCCACACCACAAGTGCATGTCTAAGACCATTTTGTTTATCAGTAATACATGCTTGTAATAAGTGATTGAAAGTATGTACTCTTATTTTAATTTTCTTCGAAACCATTTCATCTACAATTTGAAATGCTGTTGGCAAATCTCCACATCTGCCAAAGGTTTTAATCATTACATTGTAGTTTGTCAAATTTGGTTCAATTCCTTTTTCCATCATAAGTTCTCTTAAATGTTTAGCATTTCTCAAACCATCTGCTACCCATGGACTGTTGAGACATGCTGTAAATAAACTAGTGTAGGTGTCACCTGTTGGTTTCAGTGCACGCTTTTTCATATCATTATACAATTTAAAGGCTTTCTTAGTATATCCAACATCAGCACATGCTCCTATCAAAATATTGTAAATATAATTTTCAGGCTTCACTCTGTCTTCTTGTAACATTCTAACTTCGAGTACATCTATAGCTTCTTTCAACCTCTTATGTTTAATATATTGCTTGATTAAATCTGCATACTGTTTTGTTGTCAATTTTTGTGACTGTAACGGTAACTCCTGTAAATATTTTTCTTCTTTAATATCTCCTTCATCATCCTTTAAATTTTCGCTAAAAGTTTTACGAGATAAAGTACCAAAAGTATCAGGGTCGTCTGTATAAACCATTTCGTTTGCAGGTCTAACTTCTTTAATGTTATTGTATTTGTTCTTTGATGTAACAGTGGACATCGTCGCATTGCCATTTTGGAGAATACTGCTAATACTTGAATATACTGTATTACATCGAATAGTTCTTATTAATCCCAAACATCTCAAAGCCATTATAAAATATGATTATATTTATCACAAATATCCTTATTAAGCTGCCTCAGCACCAAACAACAAAATGAAATTGTATGTTATCACTATACTTCTACCGATTAATAACAACTTTACTACAAATATAGCATTGGCCCAAACTACTTTCATAAATAATGAGGGTTTTTCGTTTTATTTTGATAATTATTACAAATTACTACTTATTGTCAGATAGTATAGTCAAATATAAACATAACCTAAAAATTGTGTAGTGTGACACTAAAATCAAATGTTAACATGTCAAAGTCAAACAAATGTCACAGAACTGTCACATTTGCTTCTGAAAATAATGTTACCAGAGCTAAATTAATAGTGAAGTGAATATGATTCAATCGACAGAGTAGTTTCCTCGGACATCTGTAAAACATAGATATATGAGAGGCACACACTTATCAACATACCATAGCAATAACCTTACTTACCATGCACTCGGTGCATTACGGTCCACCGCACCGGTAACGTAATCCAAATAACGTTGCTTCGAAATTGATATAGTTTTTCACAACTCAACTCTATATAGTCTATGGATGACAGACTTGGTTGATGTTGTCAAATATGATTTATGTCAACTCCTTAACTGTCTTACTGTCACTGTCAGCAACTGTCAGATAGCTGACTGAAGTCAACAGCACGTGTGAATATTGTAAATCGTTGGATAGTTTTATTCATTTATTTAATAAGAATTTTGCAATTGGATTAAAAGATCATATTTACTATGTCTAACGAAATCCAGGATAGGATGGACAGAAGTTCTTCCGAAAGTGATGACGAAGGAATGGAAGAAGAAGGTAGCAATGATGAAGATGATTCTCGGCCGAAGACATATCTTCCAGATCAGCCTTTAAAAGAGGACGAACAGTTAGTGTGTGACCAATCTGCCTACATTATGTTACATCAGGCACAAACAGGCGCACCATGTCTAAGCTTTGATATTGTAGTCGATAATCTCGGTAACGACAGACAACAGTTTCCAATGACTACTTATTTAGTTGCCGGTACTCAGGCGTCAAGTGCTCACCTAAATAAGTAAGTACTACTTATTCATGAGTTATCATTATTGAATAGTCTTATTCATGTTCACATTAAAACCTTCCCTAATTCAAGAATGTATTATAGTCTCCCACAGATTTTTATTAATTAGGTAATTATTTGACAAGAATTAGTAGAATTCTTAATTATTCAAATAACTGTTATTCTCTTCCAAATTATATATGACTATTTTCATTATAATTTCAGTGTTTTAGTAGTTAAGATGAGTAATTTACATCCCACATCTAAAGCTCAAGATGAAAATGAATCCGAAAGCAGTGATGATGATGAGGATGACGATGATGATGAAGATGAAGAAAAAGCACCAGAGATGACATTTGCCTTTATAAAACACCAAGGTTGTGTTAATAGAATAAGGGTATGTTTCTTTATTTAAAATTTTTTTTATCATATTTTTTTGTAAATATCATCTTGTACATTCTTTCTAACTGACTGCATCACTTTGAAGAAATATCTTTTAATGTTTCTATTTACAGGCAACTAACTTCAAAAATTCAGTTCTAGCAGCAAGTTGGTCTGAACTTGGTATAGTTGACATTTGGAACATAACACAACAATTACAAGCTGTAGATGAACCTACTTTACTTGAAAGATATAATCTTGATGCAGTAAATAATCCTGTTAAACCAATTTATTCGTTTAATGGGCATCAGCAAGAAGGGTTTGGAATGGATTGGTGTCCTACAGAGCCAGGGGTAAGTCGTTAGAATATACATATACAATGAAAATTCACAGTATATAATAATGCTATTTTACAAGTAAAAGGGAGTAGGCATGACCCTGTAACATATTAAAAAATTTACAAAGACTGTGATTATAAGATGTCATTGCCATTTTATTTACATTATGATCTATTGTCAATTTTAAAGGTGTTGGCTACAGGGGATTGTAGAAGAGATATTCATATTTGGAAACCTAATGAGGGTGGAACTTGGAATGTGGACCAAAGGCCCCTAGTAGGACATACAAGTTCCGTTGAAGATATACAATGGTCACCAAATGAAAGGTATGTGTTTGAAAAAGATAATTGAATTATTTCACATCCTTCACACAGAGAAATCTTTAGCCATTTCTGGTCCTTTGGATTCACAAAATGATTTTCATTTTAATTCCAGAAATGTATTAGCATCATGTTCAGTAGACAAGACAATAAGAATTTGGGATACCAGAGCTGCGCCACATAAAGCATGTATGCTTACTGCAGAAAATGCTCATCAAAATGATATCAATGTCATCACTTGGAACAGTAAAGAACCCTTCATTGCTAGTGGTGAGTACAGGTTAACAGATATTATACATGCAAATTAATTACACGGTGAAACATTTCTTGAAGTGATTGTTCAAAATGTTTACATTTTTCTAGGTGGAGATGATGGATTCCTTCATATTTGGGACCTAAGGCAGTTTACAAGTAGTACTCCAGTCGGGACCTTCAAGCATCATACAGCACCAATAACCTCCGTTGAATGGCACTGGACAGAGCCCAGTGTGTTAGCCACGGCTGGAGAGGACAATCAAGTGGCATTGTGGGACTTGGCAGTTGAAAGGGATGATGAAGAAGTCATTGATGAAGAATTAAAGGTAAACTATTAGGTGTACTAATAGATAAACTTATTATTTTGATAAATGACCCTTGAGTTATTATTGTTCTTAATGTTTTGACATTATTGTTACAGAATCTGCCACCACAACTGTTATTTATCCATCAAGGACAAACAGACATAAAGGAACTTCACTGGCATAAGCAGATTCCAGGAGTAATAGTTACAACTGCTCATACTGGATTCAATGTATTTAAAACTATTAGTGTATAAATAAATCCATTTTACATTTATTATACACATTGTATTTATTTTGAATCTGTATATTTCCATATAAATGTATAGTGAAGAGCATTACAGGTAGGTATTCATAAAAATTCATAAAGTTGATGCATTATTAAATCCTATTGCAAATAATGTCCTAATCCAATGCAAGTATTGTAATAAGTGTAGATATAAGAAAGTCCATTTATGATCTAAGAAAAAAACAATACACATAAAATGATTATGCAAGGAAGTGGGATTCATCTAGTAAAATATAAAATATAATTTATTACAATTTATTGAAATATAGTTTTAAAACAATATAGGTATTGAGATTTTCCATGATTTCAATTAGATTTTACTGTCAGTAATTTAATTATCACTTGTATGTACCATTGCCAAATTTACTAAATGTCGAATTGTGGGTCTACCATGTGGACAGTTCTGAAATGAACAACCAATTTTGAGTTCAAATAAAGTTATCTTTTTCAGATTATTGAAATGACACTTATAAAATTGCAACTAATATACACCAAACTAAATACACCCCACTTACCCATGGTTTATCTATTTCTGCCATATGAGTTACAAGCTTCTTCATATCTGCTTTCCCTAATGCTGTACCAATCATTACCGACTTTCTACAAGCTCTTGATGCAAACATAGCTCTTACTCTACTGGGCCTACAGTTTTCTGATTGTGATTCCTGAAAAGATATATTTTATTAGACCAAAGAAATTGTATAAAAGATTATTATAATCTATATTTCTTTACATACCCTTAACATAAACAACAGTTCTTCAATGTCTTCTTTTCCAAATATCCAATTTTTAGACATAGGTATTGTTATAAGTTTGACTCTTTTTGTTGGCAATGCATCTTCATCTATTTCAAATGTAAAGCCATTTTTCTTAAAAACATCCAAATTATCAATTAATATCTGCTCATTGACTCCTGTAAGTTCTAGTTGTTGAGGGCTATAAAAATTCAAAAATATGATATTTTGTCATTACAGCACTAATAAGGTATCTTTTTAAGAATGCTTTTCCTTTTAAGTAATATTTTATCCAGTAATTACTTCACTGTAGTTTGAAAATCAACAGTTTATAATAGCCATTATTGTTACTTACATGACTAATTTTTGTTGGGTAAGTTCGGTTGTCTTCTGTAAAGTTTCAAAACTATAAATTTCATCAGTAGCATGTTGATCTATTATGAACAAATCATCTTCTAAGCGCGTTATAATAAAGCCCAAATTAAATTGGCCAATAATACTCATCTGTTTAAAGGAATCTTTTGAAATTTCTTTACTTAGTTCTTCTTCACACTTAGCATTAAAAACTGGATTTATAGCACTTCTGAATTTAATTCTTTCTGGGGCATTTTTATTTTTTTGTGTGTTGTAAATGTTAGCAAGTGCTTTGACATGATCCAATGAAGTTTTCAAATTAACAGTTCTTCGTTTACTTTTACCAATTTCATTTTGATCAGTCACAATTCTGTTTTTAGATGCTTTAGTTGTAGAAAGCACAGCTTTGCTTGGTGTTCCTGTGGTTTTACAATATATTTTGTGTGATTTTTCAACTACAATATCATCTATGCTTCTGATTTGAGTATTTGGCAAATCACCGCCATCCAAATATATAATTTTTTGTTCATTATTTGACCCAGAGCTTGTTGCATCTCTCAATACAGGATCATCATTTCTTTCCTCCAAATTAATTGGTTTTGAAATACCATTATTCTCCACTTTAATTTCTCTACTATTCTCTTCAGTTACATCTAAATTACATTTAATTACATCCTGGTTTTCTTTTTTTAAATCAGCATAATTAGATTGGCAATCGCTGACTCTCTTGGCTTTTGTTTTAACAAAATCCAGCAAAGAAGTTGATTTCCTTTTTAGTAAATCTACTTGTTTAACATTTTCTGTATTAGTTGTACTATGATTAGCTTCAGAATCGTTATTCTTGTTAAACTGTTGCATAAATGAATTAAATATACGTGGCTGAGATAGTTCTGGTTTAACATCTGGCAACTGACTTAAAATACTAGACGAATTTTCTAATTTCAGTGTTTTGGGAATATTTTCAAAAAGTTTTAAAAGTGATGCCTTAACTGTATCCATTATGACTTTTTCTTTGGTTAGGAACACTTTTCTTTTATCTGGAGTAACATTTACATCCACAGAAGTTCTGTCTAAATTGATATTGATGAAAACAAATGGATATTGATTAGGATTATACTGTCTATATGTATCATTGACAAGTTTTATTATTTTAGTTGGTTCACAAGGTCTAGAATTAATAAAGTAATACTGCCTATCAGTACTAGATCGACCACTACCATGTGCACATGAAGAGATGAAACCTACCAAATCTAAAGGATTTGCAACATTTTTATGTCCTTGCGATTTTTGAGAACATGAAATGTCTTTCTTGTCATCTGTTACTTTCCCATCATTATTTTCTGTATCATTAGAGTCTTCTGATAGATCAATTTCAACATCTTCAATGTAAACACTCTCTTCATTTTCAGCTACTGTTCCAGATAGGCTTTTAAAAATATTGTCTTTGATATTTGATACTAATTCTGTTTTAATCTCTAAAATACTTTGCAATTGTTTGATACCAAATATACAAGCTATATTATCTTTATAGGATAGAGAACCCTGGGTAGCTACAACTAAAGATTTTGAGTTATTGCTGGTTTGATTTGAACAGGTGATTCTGGAATATTAAAATGTGTTATATTTAATATATCTTTACAATGGATACACCTAATGCTAAATTTTAATACAGATGGGTTTAATCACATAACTATTTCTACAGAAAATCTAATAAAGCAAATAAAATTTCGCCATTTCTCGAATAATTTAGAATGGTTTACTATTCTGACTAATAAATTGACATACTTACTTTACTCCCACAGATATTAAACAGTAAGCATACAATAGATTTGTCATTCTGGTAAATTCTCTTTTAGCATTTTTTTGCAACTCTTTTTGGCGGACGGGAAGTGTCTTGAATAAATTTGATAAGGTCACTGTTGTTCCTATCTGTCGAGAACATGGCGTCTTGCTAACTATGTTTCCTTTGTGATCATAAATAATTTTGGTAGCTGAAACCACATTATAAAATATTATTATAACATTATTATCATAGAAAATCTTCACTTATATTAATAACTGTTGCAAGACACATTATTTATAGTTTGTGGTGTATTTAGCGAAAGCAAGTCCATGTTAAAAAATAAAATAAAGATATGCCTTAGGTAATGTAAGCATTTTATTATGTAATCAACAAAAAAATATACCATATTCACTGCTCTTATGCCTTGTCGTAATTGAAAGATCTGCTAAAGAACAAAGTGAACTTAGGGCTTCTCCTCGAAACCCAAAACTTGAAACCTCTAGTAGATCAGAATAGTCATTCAGTTTTGAAGTATAATATTTTAGTGCTGAAATAAAGACAATTGTATAATAAATTGACAAAATACTTTGATCTATGACAAAAATTTATAGAATCAAAACTGTACATTGAATGTTTATATGGAAACCACTGGACCAATATATGCAATCAACGATGATTTTGCAATACTTTTAAACCCTGGAAAAAGCTTTGTTCCTGCAAGATAACAAGTTGAAGTTAGTAGGTAGACTCAGAAACTTACAAGAAGGGAATGGTTTTAGAATACTTTTTTAACTAGTAATCTAGTAAAAAAAATCTTACTAAGTGCAGCAAAGTTGTGTTCCATGACACCAGTACCATTGTCCGAAACTTCAATTAAATCCAAGCCATAGTTTTTCAGTCTAATATCTATATTTGTTGCACCAGCATCAAGAGAATTTTCAACTAATTCCTTTACAGCGACTGCTAAACTGAGTACGACCTGTATTGAAAAATAAAAACATTTTACTATATTGTTATTGTAAACACGCATTGATTACAGGAACAATAGTAATATAATATAATACCCGCTACAATAATGATTACCAACCTGCCCAGAGCATATTTTGTGGACAGTATCTAAATTGATTGGTTTAATGGGGTTTAACTCGGTATCTTCAGATTCTCTAGCCTTTTCCATGATTATAATTATGCTTCATAAAAAAATATGATTATTTATACAAATAATGATCACTAACAACAAAGTTTAATATAAAATTATTCAAATTCATTAAATTTTTCTGTTTTCACATTCCCCGCGGCAAACAGTAGTTTGTTTGACACTTTTGAATTGAAGTCACTGACTGTCAGTGTCAAAGCCGTCATGTCACAGAACTGACAGAACATTTTTTTTTTATGGTTTATGGCTTGGATGTGAGTCGTTTAAGCGTAATGTCACAGGAAAGGAATGTCAAAAATATAGATTAAATAGGATACCAGTTACACTAAACCATAGATCAGAGTAATACTAAACACAGACCATATAACACATTTTTTACTTTGTCATGCTGTTGGATATATGAAATTGTTCTGTGGTTGTTACAGATGTTAATATGGTTTTGCTAATCTGTGTTGTATTGTCATGTCAACTTATGTCTTGGTTTAAAGGACTAGCATCCAAGCCATAAAACCATTATAAAAAAAAACTACTCATGTCAATGTCATCAGTTCTGTCAGTAAATGTCACTCAGAAATACAAGAGAAATAGAGAAAGAAAACTTCGAGAATCATTAAATTCGTTTGCTTGCGCAGTAATTTTTGTGTTTTGGTGAACAAATTTGCTTTCATTTATACGCATCGTTTACGAAGCGTATTTCAAGATGTCTCTCAATACTGCTCACGCTGACCACGGTGTTCTTATTCACGCCGGAGAATGGTGAGTAAAAATTGTTTGTATATCCTCAAAAGTGTTTTACAGTAAAGAAGTAGGTTCCTTCGAAGGTTAAACTATTTGATTTCTAGCATTTGTATTTTTAGCAATAGACATGAGTTCCAATTTTAGTGTTTATAATGTACTTTATAGATTACACCTTGCAATTTAGATGTATTCAACGAATTTTCTCTCTTTAAAATGGGGAAATCCCCGTGACAATTTATATATCAAGTGTTTTTGTCAATGTTTTACTGATGAGCTCAAAATCTTACTTTGATTTGTTTTGTAATCTTGACACATAAATAAAATATCAAATGAATTTCTATTGAACTATGACTCATACATTGTGTGATATGTATGAATCATCTTGTCTTGTATACTATAGAAATTTAAAATTGAAACACAATACTACATACTTACATTAAAACTTTTTTATTTATTATTATGCCTGCCTCTAAAAATGATTTACTTTAAATTTTTTCAAAGCAATTGAAGCTTTAAGCCAAGTGTGATATATAGCATCGTCATATTTCATCATATTCAGCGGTAGCTCTGAGGAAAGCATACATATTATTTAAGGAAGCTTGAATCAAGATCTATGGTAATAAAAATGGAAGGAATAACAAAATCTATCCAAGAGTCAGAATCTTATGTAATCTGTGGTGGTCTGAAATAATTTTACAATGTTGTTATCTAATGATAACACTAGCCAGTTTGAAAATACTTGTTCTTGGAAGTATCATAGCCCTTGTAGATAAAAACTGTTTCTATGTTTCTTATTAAAATCTAGGAAGAAGAAGGAGGAAAAGTATAATGTTTTTTCTAGCAAAGATATTTTTTATTCGACCAAGAATGGTGGTTTGGGATATTTTATTTAAAAATTCAGCTTTCTGTATTCATTAAACTTTAACTATGAAAAATGACAAAATCTTATGTATGTGCATGATGCCTAAAAAGGGCTCAAGTAACCATAATCTTAATATTATAGGTATTATACTTACTATTATTGTACAAATTCCTAATTATAAATGAACTTACATAATAATAATGCTTCCATTCTAGCATAATCCTTTTCTCCGACAATGTGATGGTGGAATTTTATGGGAATGATACATCTGAATTCAAGGGTACAAAAACTGGTAGAATGTATCTTACAACCCATAGGATGATCTACAATTCCAAGAGCAACTCTGACCCTATGAGATCCTTCAGTTTTCCTTTTATATCCCTACAAGATGTAAGTACTTTTTTGGTTTATGAAGACAAACATGGTAGTTTAACCTTGAGCCTCCTAAACGTTGATAGCAAACTTTTCTTGTAATGTGAGTGCCAGAAAACAACCTAAAGTGTAACCTTATTTTGTAGTTGAACAACAGCTATACCTAACAAGGCTATTAATTTATAAAACCGAGTTTTGATTGCAGAATACAAATTTTTATTTAGCCATATCTGGATTTGGAATAAGATTATATAATAAAAAGATAACTTACTTTATATTGCTAAATTACTTTCAGGTTGCTGTTGAACAGCCAATGTTTTCAGCCAATTTCATTAAGGGAAAAGTGCGAGCACAACCCAATGGCAATTTTATTGGTGAAGTAAAGTTTAAGCTGACATTTAAATCTGGAGGGGCTATTGAATTTGGACAGGCAATGCTTAAAGCAGCGCATCTTGGTAAGATACAATTCATATTTGCAAAACTTCTACGACAACTCATAATATAATAGTTTTGATTTTCTTTGTAAAGATTATGAGTATTTACCTTGTGCCTTGTCAACTTACAAATGAATATAATAGAAAACTAAATACACTAAAATAAAGCATCATAATTTGTCATAAGTTTTATCAGTGATTGTGTTGGTTGCGATGGTGCTTATCATTGTTTGTTTAAATGATACCTGGTGAGTAATCATTTAATCGTACACCTGCATGGATCGCATGCAGGTATCATGTTATATTTAGTCGGCTGCGCCAGAAGGAGTATAATGTTTTCCGCGCATATGTATGTCCATTATGTAATACGGATTTTGGTCAAGCAGTAACTATTAAAAAGTAAAAAAAAAATCTACTCGTAACATACTACAGCCCAAGCGCCTTGACGGATTTCAATTCATCATGTAAGGTGTCATTGGATTATTGCCATTGCGGCAGTGATAAGGCTCTATTTTTCTTTTTCGGTACCCCGAACATATTTTTTTAGCAGTCGGGTTTTTAGTTTTTCTGTTATTCATTACTTGTCTGTGGTAAACGTTGCATTGTTTATGTGCAGCATCTCGTCACATGG
>LGAG01000101.1:181905-193990 GCA_001278395.1 Lerema accius
ACTACTCTTCCGCGTGCGAAGCCGTGGGCGTCGTCTAGTCTTTAATATACAATTGTTACTTTACGATACTTTATAATGTATCAAAGTTCTTATCGACTTGTTTTGGCACTTCAACTCAAAGGGACGCCCACAGTATCAGCGAGAAAATTACCATCACATAAACATAATAATATAACACTACAGTTTAATGTCACCTACATTAGGTGTAGCAGAGGTTAGTAATTTGATGTTATAGTTCGTGTGAACTTATCTAAAGAGAAGGCATTTTACTTTGTAGGAATTATAATTCTAAATCATGGCAATCGTGAATACCGAGTTCCTTGGAAACATGTTCGTCTATCTTCCTTGATTAAGCTTTTTTGATCGAGATTATTGGACGGAAATAAGAGATCATCTATGGTAAGACCATAGTCGCTATTTCATTAAACTGTTTCGTATAGAAGTATTGACAGAATATATATTTTTGACAGTTGTGTTATTGTGATGGCTTGCAAATTTTTGTTATTATATTTTATTTTACGAGATTAAACGTTTGTAATACGAAATCATTTGTGATTCGAATACAATGGTTTAACATTTTCTGTTATTTATTTTAAATTGTTGATTATATTAATTGTGAAGCAAATGAACATCATGTCTAATCTGCAGGTCAGTTGATTGTATGAAGTTAAGTTGGTTGTACGAAGTATCTTTGAGTGTCTCACCACAAGTCATCTCACTCGCTTCGCTGCGCCACATTTGTCCAAATATTCTCCTTCCATTTTCATCGGAGCAGAAACACCTGTGTTGTATAAACATGTAAAGTCAATAGAATAGAAGTACAGTTGCATTGCATTATGAGAGTGTATTTGAATGCTCATTTAGAATACTAGTTTTTTTTAAACTACATCTTTCATTGTAGTTTATTTTAATTATGGTACAGAATAAAACTGACATTATTATAAAATTGTATGTACTCGTATGTATGTATTTTATTTTACTTAGAACGAAGTAAAAATGGTTTAAGTGGCTATCTCTAAGATGCAATGGTTCAATACAGATGTGGTGTAATGTGAATATGGACAATCAAATCACAGCAAAGAAAATATTTTTCCATGGTAACAAGCTAATGAATCCATTGATAAATACTCTTATAGTATAATATACCTTCCGGTGAATATATCTCCTCTGCACTGCACAGGGGCGAAGCGCCCGTCCGGCAAGCAGTTGGCAGGAGGCTTGCATGATTCGTCGATAGCACCCGGTCCTGTATTTTTATCAATAAGACTTTATTAAATTCACGGCTATTTTAATATACTGATAATTATAATTGTAATATTATCAAAATTAGAACAAAAACACAAATTAAATTTACTGTTATTGTAATTCGGTGAACTGTTTTCAGTAACATATTTCCCTCTATGAGAAGGTAAATAGTTGATTGCAAAATGTAACCCAATTTGAACTTTAATGTTATTCATAAGATAATACATACCTACAATGTTATAACACGGCAACGGACTAAAGTAGAGTAGAGCCCTGGACGGGGTCAGTAGATTTTAATAACTTGCACGTACTTTAAATTATTAAAATTTATAACAGTTCTTCATAGTCCCCGTAATTTTTTTCTAGGCTATTATTTTATTAGTGATAATAAAATATAGCTAAATGAATAACCTACAATTTGCCGTAATGAGCCCCCGTAATTAAAATCGAATGCGTAAAACTTTTCAAATATAATTTGCTCCGTAAAAATATTTAATTATGAACAACAAAAGGCTTCCATGTCGGCTATTTTATTGTGAGGCTCAAAAAGTCTCACGCCAACAATGTGAGAAGTACGGCAGTCGACAGTCGTCATAGTTTATGTAAAGAACAGTTGAACCATACACCCTGCTCAGAGCTGTTGAGCGCTGCACAATGCGCGCTCCACGCTGCAGGCGCTTTTCTTGATTGTGCGCTGTGCTTGTGTTTGCATATCTTGAGTTTCTTTTTACAGCGAATCCTAATTATTTCGACATGCCGCACGTCCGTTCGTCCGACCGACTGACTACTATAGCTCTCGTTTCCTCGTGAAACGTAATTGCAATAATCTACAACGTTTTTGTTTTTTTTTTCACCTTCGTATTGATTGTATCATATTTTTTTGCAAGGATGTGATTGAACGGTTTATTTTTAAGTTTATGAAATTGTAATGCATTTTATACTGTTCTATATTGTTGCTTCGCTTATCGAGTTACACTTATTCGAATGTAGTAATTTGATATGCAGCTCTACGTATTTATATACCAAATCTTTTGTTGCAAATTTCAGGGCTTCTTTGTTGTGTATGACAAAAGAAAGACATGTTCAAGTTGTATAAAATCTAGCTGTGTATTTTTATATTATTTTTTCTTTTAGTGGGAACAAATAAAAAAAAAAACTTAAGAAACACCTCAGTTGTTGAAAACTTGAAATCCGTCAAATCGTTTGGGCTATAGAGCGCATTAAACAATGAAAAACATTACCCTTCGTCTAGTGGAGGCGGGTAAAAAGTTGGAAGACAAATCTATAAATTGACAATTCTAGATTTCTTCATATAACATTTGGTATTAGAAACAGGGAATGTAGCGTTTCAGTTCAATAGTTTGGTTACTTTAAACTACTAAAGTAAAATAGCATTTCTCCCCTGCATAATGTCATGTGGTTGTTTCTAGCACGCCACTTATTAGGGCATGTCGTCACGTTTACAAAAATAGTGCACGTAGGGGTAAACCACCCGGCTGCTTGTGACATTCAGGGCAGGGGTGGAGAACTAGCTCATAAACAGATGTTAAAAATTAAAAAAAAAATTTCGTCATATTATTGTATGCCAATATTTTATAAGTACCTAATGCTTATGTTACTGCATCTTATGCAAAAGATTATTCCCCAAAAATTCCATGGTTAAATGATTAACATGTATTTTACAACTTAATGGTAATTCTTACTACTACGATTGATTCGCCTTTTATTGTTGCAAACGATGTTTACTGTATGCAGCTTTCGCCGATGTTATTCTTTACTGGATAAACGAAAATGTTTCCTATCTCCGCGCCCCACCGAAAAAACGAAAGTCGCGGTACAAAAACAATGCCACCCTGACACCCTCCCTGTTTAATGATTTCAGAACCCCCGCCGTATCAACTAATGCGTTTTTTTCCTTAGGGTGTTGTAGAATGCGTATTGTGCATTGCCGTTACGTCAGACAGTTTATTTGCTTAGTAGTTTTTTGTATCATGCAATTTTTACTACTTTACTAATTAAATTACTAATTACAAATGAAACTGTAACGGGTATAATTAAAAACTAAAGGTACATAGGGTGTTTTTATGCCACTTCGCACCCAAACTAAACCGCAATTAGTTAGTTATTATTTTTGTTATCTAATTACTTAATACTTTTTATACTCGTAAGTGGATTTGAGACAATAGATTTTTGACTATATCTCATTGTGTCGGTTGGTTTTATAGGTGAATTCATTTACGCAGTATTTTAGAGGATGCGTGTTGAGGAATATTATTTCTCAAAATTAATCTTTGTATTAAGTTGCCTTTAGTATCAAGAATAAAAGGACTAGGGCGTTCAATAATGGAGATGGGTGGTGGAAATGAGTCACGCCATCTCTTCTACTATGTAACCAGATGAAATCGTGAACAAAAGTAGTATGTATAAAAGTTATTTTTGTATGTAATGCATTTTAGTGTTTAATATATTTTACTGTAATTTATAAAAAAAATAATTAACACTAAATAAAATATTGTGTAATATCAAAGATCTGAAATAATATATGTGTTGACATTGACATCGATGTATTAGTTATGTTGATATTCACTGAAAGAAAGAGGTTTTGTATTGGATGTCAGCTCCACATCTTTTCATAGTTTAATGCTTACCGGAAGGGTTTTGACAACTCGGACAACATCCGAAAATACTGGAGTTGGGCGTTACCACCTGATCTCCGAAACAGTCCTCCTGAGATAGGTCACTAAAACATGTCTGGGCCACCGTACATTGTGCGTTTGCACTGAACAATAAACAACTAAATGATAAAAGGAAAATGAATAAATCAGCCATTTTGAAATACAAATCACTCACAATAATGTCGATTACTAAATGGGTGGAATTAATTATTGATTGAACTTATCTGGTTTTATCGTTAAATCTTATCTATACCCACCCGCTATTCATAGGTACCTAACAATGTAAAAACGTTTGATAGATAAAAATTTAGTTACATGAACTTGTACTTAACATTTACAGTTAACCCATGATGTTGATACCATGGCATTATGCTTTTTATTCGAAATTTAAATAAGCTATAATAATATTATTGAAAGGCATAACTCTTTACTTTTATAAAGGAGCGCAATGTCAACTGTGTTCATTCGTTTATTATGAGTAAGAGCTTATCAGCACTATCGCTATCTCAAGTTAAATTGCGCGACGAACGATCCAGCCGTGTCGTGAGTACTCGTGTCGCGCGGTTGTGCCTTGCGAGCGCAATCTACTTGTGTTTCTAATGCTTATCTCTTATCACATTCATATATTTTGAAAACCCGGCCTCGATTTCTCGGGCTAAAGTGTCATGAATACACTGTTCGTAAATTTACTTTGCATCGTTGTTTTTCCAGATTGGATTGAAGCGGCCTTACCAGGCTAGTATGGAGGAGTGCAAGAAAAGAGTACAAGGCACTAAAGTTTCTAAGATAGCCAACATTTTTCAAGGGATGCCTTCAAGGGACGACGAAGACATGCGTGGAAGTGATGTGACCGTGGTTCGAAATGAGAGTCACTTGGCGCGGTTCAACACCGCGCGTGCACTGTTCGAAAAGCTCGGTGAAGAAAATCGCGGATTTAGGATTGAGAAGTCGCCGTCCGCCGCGTCTAGTTTCGCAGGGACTCGTGGTGCGGCGCCGGTGGCTCCCTCACGATCGCGTTCTAGTTCAGCGGGGTCTGTAAGTCCATCGCGGAGTACAGTCACCCCGACGTCTACTTTGGCGCCTACTATTAATGGAGATCGTTTATCTAATGGTGCTACACAACCTCCACCCAAACCGGCAAAACCGAGCGTTCTACCAAAGCCAGAAAAACCTGATAGACGATTCAATAAGGAACTAATTGAAAAGCAACGAAATTGGACTGCTCATTTCAATAAGACGCGTCAATCTAGATATGAGCATGAATCGAAGGTTGAAAACAAATCACATTCTGTGTCTGACAAGAAATATCCGGAATCGACTGACAAATATGTTGTTCCATCAAGAGTATACTCTCCTCCACTTTCACCAGGAGCTGGTGATATTCAAATGGAGCGCCCAACAACTCTTCCATCAACATTAATAAACCGAGGTGTACATACTGCGAAATCTCCTAGTCCTGTTAAAAACATCGCTTCTGTATCGCCTGTGCCTAGATCTAATAGTACAATATCACCTACGTCGAAATGTGAACCTCTTACTTCTCCTACAATAAGACGTGATCAATTAATATCACCTGATGTAAATTATCAACAGATGGGACCTGAGAGGATATATTCTGAAACTCGTTCTTCACTTTCCCCAGAAATAAGCGAAACAGACGCACAAGAAAGATTAGAGAAAATTTCACCTAGAAATGTTAGTTCTGTGCGATCTCCTTCAGTTAGTCCTCGACCGACAGACCGGATATCACCCTCACCCTCCCCTGTTTCGACTCCAATTAAAACTGAAAATGTCTCCAAAAGTGAAACATTACAATCATCTCCAATTCGCACACCACAATCACCAAAATCGCCTCCACCTCCTATACCTGACGAAAAACCCGATCTAGACGAAATGCCATCTGTTATGCCTCAAGAGTCTAAGAGTATAAGTTATTCAAATAGTGTCAACAATGGCATGGTATCCAATCAAAGTGCGATTACTAGATCTGCATCAAAGTCTCCGGTTCCTTCTCTAACTCAGGACGACACGGCAGAAAATAATGTTTGTGAACGAGACTCACCAGCGACTCAAAATGACGTTAGTGATAGTGTAGCGAGATCTCCCACAAAAATAGGTCTTGATGAAGACGGTTATGAGACAGTGCAATTTAGTGGAGCATGGGAAGAGAAAAATAAGTGTCGTTCATCAACTCCGGCATTACCAACGAGCGTTCTTCAAACGGAGGACGCTATTAGATCGCCGTTGGCGTCACCGTTGTCGTCTCCTGTGCACAGCTTACCGTATTCTGCATCGCCGGGACTGGTCTCTCCGTCGCAGAGTAAGTAAATTCTTATTTTATTTTACAAATTAATTTCAATATCATGATATACACACACATACGCTACTTTCTTATCGGTTTTGTTTAATCTATCTTTGTTTTATCTTTACAAAGAATTATTGACGTATGCACCATGTATTTCGGGTTTATTTGTACACGTTTAAGGTTTTGTTTTTTTTTGTAAAATAGTAAGTGCTAAAAATACGTGCATTTGAAAATAATAGAAACTTTACGATTACGTCCAATTGAACTGAATCGTAGGGCGTTTAATATTTATGATGTTAATTATAGTGGTGTTTGAATTGTATAAAATGTTTTCCGTATCCATACAAGTGTCATTTGCAAACATTACTTTAAACTGTAGTAAGAAGGTTCTGCACTGTGAGAAACGAATTATTTCCAAAGAAACACGAATAAGTGGGCGGCGATTGACGTATGTTTGGCGGTCTCGTGCTCAGTGGGTTCAATGTAATATTGAGGAAGTCAAGGTATTTGAGTCGTAGCGAGACTTGCGAGTCGATCCCGATTTAGATGCTCCGGCGCCGCCGCCTCCGCCGCGACGACGCAGTAACCCGAGCGACGTCGTCCTGCGCGCGCCCTTCCGTACCTCTTGCGTTCGCGTCTTTATAACTCAAGTGTTACATCTTTACACTTGAGTTACTCTACTAGCATCGTGTTGTGATGTGATTGTTACAGTTCATTAATGCCCCACATGCACTGTGTACCGTCCGGTATAGTTTCACAGCCATCAAAACATCAAAGTGTGTTATCGATCGCTGAGCTAGATACGAATTTGCATGTATTCAAGGAACAGTGCCTTTATTGAGCGCTTTATAGTTTATTTATGCTGTTCTGTTTCTTCGTATGTGCAGGTTATTTGTATAGATTGGAATTTTATACTTGCTGATTGTATATTATAACTGACAAAATTCTTTCAATTGTCATCTCAAACAATCTCCAAATTAATTAAGGTTCATTCTTGTTCTCCCAATGTTGTGGAACTTTCAAATATTAAGTTATTTAGATTCTTGTATTGTAACATCTCTGGCCACTGCACATTAATTCATTCGTCTAACCATCCTATTGGCAAGCTTGTTATCTGCCGCGGTGTTTATTTACAAGCGTGTCGCCGACGCTACCGATTACTAATAAATTGTGGTCCTCTTGTTATGTGATCTTTTAGTATTTCCAATACAAATATAGCATTTAATCTGCTAAAGTCTTCGGTTTGGAACACAACGGTTGCAGTTTTGGGATGCGGCCAATTTTTTAAATCTTTAATACGAGATATTTCAGTCTTCCGAAGGAATTCACATTATAAGTACATGTGAAAATCAAATAAAAGTTTTTTTTTAAATATACATTCCTTATTAAAAGTTTAGCATTACTTCTAGCTAATGCGAGTAACGTTGAGTTGACCAGAGCAGCTTTACCAATTCACCCTTAAGATAGAATTTAAAAAGTTGACGTAAATTCGCCGAACGGATGTTCGAACGGGATATGGGTGTTTGTTTACTAACGCGAGTGTGAATTGGCGCGGATTTTCGGAACATAAACAAGATACCACGTTTGGAGCTGAACGTGCGAGTGTGTGTGCATGGTGTGTGTGCGGGCGGGCGGAGATGGCGCGGCGATGAGCCGGGCGCCGCCGCTCGCCGACACGACATGCGCATCTGCAGCTGCTGTGGTGAGTTGGATGATAAACCACCAGTTCCGTCGTTACGATTGGGGCACACGGGACCCTTGTCTAAGGCCCCCGACCTCATGGGAATGGCTAGGGAATCTGAAGGCTCCGTTTATTCTGCACCAGCTTCAGCTCGGCGTTTGGTAATATTTCAGTATTGGGTTCAGAGACACGTTATGCTTGTTTATTGATATAAAATGTTCCTGTTTTCGCATTTTCGAGAAATCACATAAGGTATAAATGGCATTTAAAATGAAAATACTCTAATCGTCCATTTTTAGTTAATTAATTATTATTTCTTAAGTATATTGTTGTTATCGATAAACGATTATAAGATGATAGCGATGCAATGTGATGCGTGCTCACGATCAGGCAACGTGTCTTTGTGGTCGTTGTGGTCAGTTTCATATGAGTGATACCTACTTTAGAGATCATTTTACGCCAAACATTATGTCTAATCTTTCAAGACTTAACCTGTTGTAGTGTATCCGACTTTTTGCCTATAGTCACTGCCATAGCAAGTAAACTAAATGACAATGTAGCACCTAACATTGAGGTGCGTTTTTTATTTAAAGTTTTAAGTATGTTCTTATACGGACAATTCTTGTACATCTAAATATGTATATGAACCTATATGTAATCGGGTATGCAAAAATGCCACCACCAAATTCTATGAAAATTGTAGGTAATTTTTTGGTCGAAGAAAAGTCATGGTTTCATTTTAGTAAAATTTTAAAGCTTTATTCACTGTAATTTTTGGACATCATAAAATTAAAAGATAGAATCATCTGTCATTTTTACTGAGAACTTCTCTATGTCTTAATAGGTCAGTTTTTAATTATCATACTAACAGACTTGGTTACATTAGTTTTACACTAGATGGCACCTTAATTATAATAATATGTGGCGTGGTGTAGAGTTGTAGCCTATACACAGAACAAAGCTCGGTCACATACTATAGGGAGTAGCTAATTTAAATGAGTAGTTACTGAGTTAATTCTCGATTTGTGTAATTTTATAACACTGTAGTTAAATGTTATTACAAAAGAAATAAGGTCGACAATTGTTTGAAATAGTTGTTTGTAAAGCGTTATTGATACGTCTATGTCATCAACAATGGGTCAAGCTTGGCTCAACGGTTTCATTCAATGTAATGAACTGTCATCTATATTGTGATGTAATATAATAACTATACTACACGTAACTTATTTTCTCGTGTCAATTTATAAGATAACTGCAATGATGTAGAATCTTGTTGTTTAGTGTTTGCGTTCAAAGCATTTTCTAGAAAGTTTGTATGAAATAATGATTGTAAGATCTAAATGGTCCAGTTATCGATACATTTCAATAATGTGTTTATCTTTAGCTCTTAACTATTTTTTTTTAATAAAAATATCGATGAATAAGTCTGAACTGTGGTAATTAAGAATAAATGTTAATATGGTGATCCATCAGTGGTGTGGATTGTAAATAACCGTATTAGTCCAGTCCAAATAATTGTCTCGCATATTGGTTTCCATAACTCAAAGCTGGTATCTCTGTCACTATAAAGTAGAAAACGTGGGAAGATCCACATAATTGTTTAACATATTATGTTTGAGAGCTCCATTGCCTTTTTAGGAAGGTCGACCATTAAGTTTGTAGTTTTTGACTCGTGTCTATAAAATGCGTAGTTTCTATTTCATTTATAATGTTTACACCTTCACTGCCGACGCGGTCAGTTAGTACCGGATATCGGTCAGCACTGACCGACGATGGCAGTGAAGGTGTAAAATTACGTATAAATGTCCTTCTATAAGAATGTTCAGGATTATGTGAGAAACTGGCCATAAGAAAAGTATTCTTAATTTTCTTATTTGGGGTGGAGTTTCCTACCTACTTATATCATAAGGAGGTATTCAAAAATATTTATACAGATAGAGATTGCAAGAGAGAATGGAAATGAAAATTAATAGAAATGGGTGTTACGGAATATAATTAAATTATAATACTCGTACATAGATTATTGCAAACTTGCAATTCTGCGGAAGTTGCAAACCCAGTTATATTACAATTACTGCGTCCCAGGGACAACTGTAACCAACTTCCAACATAACTATTAGTTCCACGAGGTTGTCCTTTCGATGTTTGCTAACTTTCGTCGCCTGGTGTGCATAAAGTTGCATGCATGCATCTTAATAAAGCAGGAAAGACTCTGATGATTGTAATGATGGGTTGACTAAATTGCTACTGTAGATTAAACTGTAGACTGGGCTATAGTTAGAAGCATTAATTGACCATAATGCAACGCTTCATTAAAGAAGCTGGTTAGTTTGTTCTGGAGACGAGTGGGAATGTTTAGCGTCTAATTGTGGGGTTCTTTGTTTCCTGAACTGTTGTCAAACGGTTGGTTTTTTTAGTATGATCCTGTAAGTATATCTGTTGCTTATCGTAAATGTCACTTATAACACTGAAATTGTGAATTGACAAATAATAGATCAATTGCACGGGCAGAAAAATATGATCTATATTTGTTCACGAAAAAACCTAGGCAGTTCACCTAAAGTTAATATGCGATCAATTTAGACATGAACAGTGAAGTTCGCTGTTTTACGCTTCGATGTAGGGACATAGATTATTTCTCTTTGTCATTAAGTGCAATGCAACATTTCTAATAGGTGTCTGCATATCTAACTTGTTATAGTAACAATACTTACATATATTAGAACTGTATTTACGTAACTATACTTAGTTATGTAAGTATTAATAGACGAGGGGTGAAAGTTAATACAATAAAATGCTTATCACACGTACTACTACTTTCTCTTTCGTATAATCTTTATTTCATCTCGATTTTAGAGTGCAAAGATCCGATTTACTGAATTGGATATTGTGAAAGATGGCTTCTAAAGTCAAGGCACATAAATTGCGAACATTGTGTCGTTGGATGTAGACTGCTGTTAATTAATAAAGTGGAGTCGAAGCGCTCTCCGCCTCAATGAATCGGGTCGCGGTAAGCACGGCTTTTTACTTCGACTGTTTTGAATTGCAAAGGCTAACAAAATTTTATCAGTAGCTCCTTCTCGGTTTTCTTTTGTGAGACACTTTATACAACCGTTTGCTCATTTGTCTCCGGTTGTGGCTTGGTATTGAATTACTTATTTAGTCCTTTTTAATTTCATATTGGAAGTTAGTCTATGAAATAGTGAAAGATTCCTGTTTTCACTGAGAACTTAAAAGCTTTGAAAGTCTTGTCATGAAGGTAGCTACATCGATACATTAAAAATCATGACGCGTTGTATTTTTTTTCATTGTTAGGTTGGGGGTGTCTTTGCTAGAAACCTATCGCCAAATATTAATCGTGTTCAATAAAGTTTCATTGTAATCTGTCCAAAGTTAGAATATGAAGTCATCGTCAATTAATAGTAGTAGGCACTAACCTAACAATTTTATTAACAAATTTTAATTTGGTTACGATTCCTTCGCTGTTCAGTGGAAACGTTTTTGTCAGAGGTTGGTCATCATATAGGTAGCTATCGAATCATGGGGGCTGATGTCACTCGCCTTATTTATTATGATTTATCTCCTGTTAATTGAAGTTATTAACTTGTTTGACTCTTTGATTCAGTGAACCATTTATTTAAGAAACGAAATAGACGTTAATTTTGTTTGTAATAATAAATGTACTCGTTACAGAAACCCACTATCTGTAGTTATTTGTTTGTATCTGGTTTGGTTTCTGGTATCTACTCTTAGACGAACACCTGCAGCTGTTAAATTTATTTGACCTATTTTCGTCGTAACCTCATTTTTGATGATAAATAATTATATCGACCAGGTTATAATAAACTTAGATATCTACGTTTTATTTTTACTGCAAAATGAAATCGTCATTTACCTAACGTTTATACCAGATGGTTTTAGGATCCATAAAAAAAGTCATTTTTTATACTTACTACCTACTTAATGATAGGTATCTTTACTATAATTTAGTCTAAATGTAGACATTTGTGTTAGCTTTAGAAACCAGTACAAATGTACTTTTACTGTTCTAGAGATAGGACTTCGTCCCAACGTTACTTCTTATTTATGTGGTATAGTCAGATCAGGGTGTGCTTTCTATATTGAGTTAAAGTATTGTGTACTGTGTCAGTGGGCGGCGGTCGCAAGTCGTCGGAGGCG
>LGAG01000101.1:212494-227553 GCA_001278395.1 Lerema accius
TCGATTACGTGTTTACTGTACCTTAGCTTGTGGTTTGCCCTCGCTTTGGTAAGCCTTTTTGATGAACAAAAACGTTTTGTTTGGTAGATAGTATCCTGAAGCTATCCTTCATAATAATATAAGCTACACCCTTCATATGACCCGAGTCCTGCAGTGGGGCAGCCATGGGTTGTGATAACGATGATGAATTTTAAGTGTGTCTGTTCATTGTGTTTCAGTTCTGCTGGACACAATCCAGCTGGTGCAGTCTCTGCGCAGCTACCTGCCGCCGCCGCACATCCAGGTCACCTCGTGGAAGAACGACGACAAGCTACGGTGAGAGCTACCCTATTGTACTCATTTTATTCTGTAATAGGACACTGGCTAACCAGCGTTGAATAGTACCTTGAAGCTTGCCAAAACCGGCTGTTTTTCAATCGGACGAGGCTTGCGATTGTATGAACTGTATGTAACTTAACCAACTTAAGGCTAACTTTAGATGGATTACTTGCCGGCATCTTCTATAATATGAGCAATTTGAAGTTTTTCAGTTCATACAATTACTCCAAGCTACCAGCAGAGTGCTTAAAGAGGTCCGTCTACGGCCAGCCTAAATTATTCTATCTCACATAGTTTGTGTCTTTGAACTAAAGGTGAATAAAGAACGTCTTCAATAGGCCACTGCCTTCAGAACTTTCACAATAGATTCCCAAACGTTTGACGTTAACAATTTGATTGTTGTTTCAGTTCAAATAATATGGACGAGTTGGAGAGTCGCAAGATAGTGAGCGGCAACTAGCGCGCGACAGTTTGAACTCACACACACACACACAAACATACTTATTAATATCGAGTGTTTTTTGACTACAACAAGATGTAACATAACCATCAACCTCCACTGTGGATGTCAACATTTATTTTACGAATTTCGTTCCAACAAGGCATGTTAAGGTTTATACATTATTGACAGTTATCAGTATAAAACGATGTTATTCAATGATCTTGTAATATAGTGTACCGGTGAAGTGTGGGTTAGGCCATGGTATATAATAGAGATAGAATTTCGGTATTTTCTTAATCTAAAATTAAATTTACATTTTTGCTGTTTCTTTTCTGTTAATAGCGTTGGAGGTACAATCTGGACAATAGCAATAAGCTGACTGACAGTGAATTGAAATTATTAATTGTACCTTTTGTTGGAGATAGATGTGGATTGTATGCATATTACAGACATCTGTAATGTGGATTGGACAGGTTGTTCTATCAGATCTTTACTTGTAACTTGATATAGCGCCACCTATCGAAATCTTTCGTTTTAGCTTTGATACTTCGTTTTTCATAAAACAGTGGATTTATTTTGTTGAAATTAACAAATTTCCTGATAAGCGGTGTAGTGTGAGGGCGGCAGCGATCGCTTTATTACGTACATTTTTGTATAGTCGTATTATTTTTTAAGGTCATAGCACAAATTTGGTTCGATGTAGGTATTGTAAGTGTACAGGGTGTCGCGGGAAAAAAGAAAACTTTTTCAGAAACCCAGAGGAAACTTTTTGCTGGATCTTTTGTAGTAATCGTATATATTTTGCAGATTTTGTTGTAGATTGGGCTTTTCTATGCACGTCGTAGCGACCATTATGATGACACCTTATTTACTTTAATTAAATGTTGGTTTTGTCGATTTTTTTGCTTTTATTCTTGTTGGCGGTTGTTGAACGAGAGTTTACATATCTGATCTGATTTTTTTTATCTTTTAATCTGTTACATACCTTACTTGTATGCTACCTTATTGCTTTGCTGTTACGAAGCTTTTAGATTTATGTGAAATTTCTTTACACGTATATAAATAGTTATGTAATGTTGTAATTCGTCCTAGCTGTGCTAAGTTTAATCTCGATTTACTGTCGTAAGTGCATTATTTACACTGTGATAGGGGTGTAATAGGTGTAGGAGCGAAGTCTTGACATGGAGTGGACGGAGGATGTATTGTGATGTCACTGTATGCTTCCCTTTAGAATAGAACAGTTTCTACATTTTTATATCTAAACAACACTTGCGAGTTAATTGGTTTGTATTTGAAGTGATTAGTATTTTCGATATCCTGTCGTGGTGTCTGTATTTCTTGTTAAGTTGGCAACTGGCGCATAGGTTGGAGTGTTGCCTAAATTGTAAATTACCATACTGCGGTGGCCGCGTCTTTACTATAATTTTAAATAAGGTTGTTTTTAAATCATTAATTACATTCTATGGGCTCATTCTGGAGCTGAAATTTTACAAACTCTTGTATAGAACCAACATTGTATAAAATAAAAGCACTCTGCTATAGAATATTACTAATCAGTTGTTTTATAAGAAAACCAAATTAATTTTTGATGTTGGTGCAATATAAAAAGTAATCATATTTGAGCACCAGAATGAGACCGTAAAATATAAATTAACGTTTTAAAAATAATCTTGTAATTAATCGTAGCGTAGTCTCGGATTATAACATGTTATATTCCATTTCATATAACTTTTTGATACTAAAATGAAGGGATTTGAAAATTTTAATAACCATGTCTCGTCTCGTGGGCGGTAGGAAGTTAGTATCTTATTGAAGACTGCAAGTTTTTCATGACTTAGCGATATGTGAGGGTGAGTTAGTGTGTGGCGGCTGCACGAGGTCCGTGTGTTATAATTTTATTTGTCGACATTTTAAAATTCAATCTTCAATATTTATTACGTTACATGTTGGATTACAATTTTGAGTTTATTTAAGCGTGGGTTACATCGGGTCTTTCAGTTACAGCCGTTCGGAGGACTCGATGCTTGTATGTATGTAAGCATCACATTTTATTGGGATTAAGAGAGGATGGACTGTAGCAATTTTTCACATTGTTTAATTTTCTATATCATTTTAGATTAAGTACTTTTATATCTGTTATACTTTTATGATTCTATGATTTATACACGTTTATAGGTCCCAGTGAGTTTAAGCGAATCTTTGAGTTTTCTTACAACCGTTGCTATTTCCTTCCAAACATCACTCGTGTGGAAAAATGGTCTTCATAAGATTGTAAGTGCAATAATAAGGCAAAGCCTACTTTAAATTTAAAATTTTTGTATCTTAGTACTGTAATCGTATTCTAAATTAAAAAAATATTATATATGCGGCGTGTGGCGTGTGATGTATTAGGAGTGTTGGTGGGCGGCGTCTCGAGTGTGCGAGCAGCTTTTGTCGTTATTTTATATTTTTGTATGTTTAGTGGACGGTGGTCGCCGTCCACTCCCGTTGCATTTCTACCTTCGACATTGTTCCCAAATATGTTCCGAGGCTATTACTCTCATCTGAAACTAAGCATACACGTAGAGTTAAGTCGCTGTGACCGTCAAAATTACTCTCGAAAAGTATTATAATGTGCCCGAAGAATCTCTCTCTGTATTATGATTTTAAGCTTTCTAGTCAAAACTGATGTCTGACGATTCTAACGTCGCTATTGGCATATTTATTTATGAACTAAATACTTTTACATATACTTATAGTTTTGGAATTGAATGAAGTAAAACTTTAATAGTAACTTTATCTAAATTTGATCTCAGCGAGGTTACTGTAATCATCGCTTATTGTCTGAATCTGATCTATTCTTGTCTTGGAAAATGTTGAAAGTAAATCTTGTATTTCTTCCGCTATTCATTACTTCGACGAGGGCGGTTACGTACCCGCATGTATTTAATATAGAAATGTATTCAAAAATCCTTATTGATTCACACCGAACTGTATTAATTTGGCAATTGGATCCTGTGATAAAATTATTCAAGATTATATCGGTCTGACGTTTGGTTTAATGTTTTATAGTAAATAATTTCGATTTTTGTGTAATTGGCCTTGCCATGTAATTTATTTGCCGAAGTTTAAGTTATCTTTTCTTGGTAATAATATAGTGGATTGAAAGCAGTGCTTAGAATAAATAAATTGATAAATATCGCTTTACTTTCATTTATCAACCCTGATACTAATGTATGAGAGCCTCAAATATTAAAGCCGAGTGGATAACCACTTCATTGGTTAACAACATATACCTACCTTTAAGAAAATTATATAACCAGTAAATATAAAATGATTCGGACTGCGCTACACAGTCAGGAATATCAATTCAAATATCTGGTCAGGTCATCATTAGGTATGGCTATTCTATAGAAACATAGTTATGAAATAAAACTTCTTATTTAAAAAGATACACTTAATTTAATGACACCAATGATACAAATACATTTAATATTAAAGTTAGGAACATGTCAAATAAAATATTGACATCATTTTTCAATGATATCATTTCGTTACTGCATTTATACGTAATGTGTTCTATGATCATGGAATATTAGCTACTATAAAAAATAAACTAAGATTTAGGTACACATACTAAGAATTGAAAAATCGCAAATTGAAATGAATAAATTAAGCCAATGAGATACATAGATCATAGATCTATGATGGCATTTTTTACACCATTCGTAATTGCAAGAATTACTTAATTGAAGTCACATGGTAATCTTCAGTAAAATGAAATGTTCGACAATTGTTTGCAACTTCATGTTAGATCATTAAAATATAATTTTTATTATCTTGATCTTATATTGTATAACACATTGTGCGTATAAGTTTTTACATAAATTCGTTTTGACATTCACAAACCTAATGCATTGCAATGGTTACGTAGGTAAGTAGAGAGATAGCGCACTCTTATCAACTTTAGCACATTTTAACTTCATAATCTTTGTAATCCACTCACGCGGACTAATTACACCAAATAAGTTCACATTATTTGTTCTAGGTATATAATTTGACATTTAGCACAACGTAAAAAAATATCGTATTTCATATCGTATTTGAAACTTGTATTTATATGGTCCAACGTGAAATAGTTGCGACTTCTACATAAAATAAATCAATTTATAACACATACTCAGAAATATTAAGAATTGCTCGAACAACATTGAAACTTTAAGAGTCAAAAATGTATTATTAAACTCGTATTAGCATTTAAATTTCAAGCTTCAAAAATACCACAAACCTTTAAATTACATACTAAGTACGAAGTTAAGAACACCGTGAATATTTTATTTTAAAAGCGATGTTTTTAAAACATTCGCATATTACACAACTTTTTCGATTGACGCGACTGTTTAGATGCTGTTACTGTAATTTTTATTCTGATTAAAAACTTCAATATCTAAATCACGCACATTTACTGAAAACACCTTGAAATACACATAAATTACAACATTACCTTTGAGAAATGAGAAAGTAGCTAATAGGTATACCTAATTACATCTTAACTTCAAGTTAGTGTCATGCATTGTTCATTGGGTTGACTATAAATATTTAAATTATGTATTTATTATAAAAATAGATAACTTTGTGGTTTATTCATTAAGAAGCCTGTTACCGAGTGAAAAGAAATCGAGTTTGGAAATCGAAATATTTGTAGGTACTCAAATTTTAGCTTCTCGTTATTTCTTTATTGTCAAAATTATACGCCACATGGTGAATTCTAAACTTTCCTGTATTAATTTTGTAATTTTATATACTTCAATATTTAATTAATAATACTTTTTCACTCGAGTAGGTATTCGTTGTTATATAAAAATCTAAAATATAATAACTTCTTATTCTGGAGGAATGTTTTACCTAAGTATATTAAATCCTAAGTACATTATACAATAATAATAATAAATGCGAAAATTGTCGGACGTTTGGTCACATAATAACATACATGTTAAAACTATTTTTGTTAGTAATATTTAACAGGTGCTCACTGTGACTGAGGGGATGAACTTATGAAATAAAATGAAATTAGTTCAACGTAATATTACAAAAGTGTAGAAAATATAACATAATCAACAAAAAAGGCAATACCCATTTTATACTTAAATCAACGTCGGTCGGCAGTGTCTCAGGTTTAAAAGGGAATATTCCTATGTAGGTACCTATGTATATTTTTGAATGGCCGGTTCTAATATCCTATCTATTCATAACCTTTAGTAAGGTACCCAGGTTGCCGAAAATCTTATACAACAGCTTCGTTTAGGTCTTAGCCAGAATATTGATTTTTGAGCTTAGGTACTTATAATTTTGACATAGAATATTGAAGACGGGAACAGTGCATCTGATTTCGTAATTTACGTTATTGATGGTGCACCTGTACCTACCAACATAATTTTGAGAGTGGTCTACGAGAAAACAAATTTAGGGACCTTTAATTAAAATGATACAATAACGATCACAACAGCAGCGGAAAAGTATTTGTATGATATTATTATAAAACATTGTTATTGTATTAATTTCGTTTGGGTCTGAATACATAGACGGAGTCGTCGAGCCAGTAGTAGGCCTGGGAGAAGTCCCCCTCACAGAGGTATGGCGCGCGGGCCCAGGCCGCCAGCTCGAACCCCATCTCTTTGCTCATGAACCTGACGAATGAGGCCACTTGATCCTCGAATTTGGAGCCTTCGATTGGCAGTCGCTCCTCCGGCTTGTGGTCTGCTGTCACTGAAATTATTATTTTTTGTAAATAATCGCTCCACACTATATTGTCCCACAGTAGATTACCTGTTTTAAGGGTGTTATGGACAAGATAGAATCACATGAAGGATAAGAAGTCTGACCATGTAAGTAAAAGGTTATAGTTTATGTAACTTACTCTCACATTGGTGACATGACTAGAGCGTGCCAAAAATAACCATACACACGAAAACACCTTCTTCACCTTTTCTTCAAATGTTTGACAAAAGTTTAAGGTTGTTAAAAAACCGACTGCTCCATCTTCCCAGTAGTATGCATAAAGTAGTTTGTCTAATCATCTAACCAACGACGGTTCTTAAGGCGCAACACTCACCCTCAACATACGGCTTGTAGGGCAGCACGAGCGCGAGCAGCAGCACGCCTGCCGGGGCGAGCGCGGCGCGTGCTTGCCGCAGCATGGAGCGCGGCTTGCTGCACCGGTCCAGCAGGTTCAACATGCACACGCACGAGAACCGCTCGCTAGCGTGCCACTGCTCCGTGTCCAGCAGACTACGACATACATAACCCTCAATGATATTTATAACCCTACGCTAGGAGTCACGACAAAGAGACAAACAGACAAAGGATTTTAAATTCATCATTAAAATTTCTGCCTTGATGGCAATTGGACCCATGAGCCCTTGATACAGCGGTCTGACGTAGTACCCATTGCGCCATTCGAGTCGTCATCGTCGGCTCACGATGACGACCAACATCAATCTCAGCCTAATTTCTATCCCACTGGTAGTGGGTTAAAAGATGGTTTGCGTCCCTGAGGACATAAATGGTAGGCACTTGTACTAGAGTTTCGACTAGCACTCAATCCCTTGCCGGAACTTGACGAGATTCAAGCGTGAGGGTGGTCGCTCGGACGGCTAGCTTATTACTTACCTAAATCCCTTACTGCTAAGTGCTTTTCTCATGCTGCCCGATATTTCTGTAGCGTATCTGATCGAGTAGAGATGTGCGAAGCGGCGGCTGACCTCGCCGTCCCCCGCGCCGACGTCGACCAGCGCGCCCGCCACCGCCTGTCGCTTGTCGCCGCTCGCGTCCGCTCCCAGTGACACCCCCGCCTTCGTGAGCATCGCGCGAGCGTGCGCCTCCGACAACACGAACATCGACCCTCGCCCGAGCCACCTGAATATATCACAATTTTCATAAGACAATTTCAAAAATTTGAGCCCTGAAAACGACAGCAATTTAAAAGGTTTTACGATTTAATAATAAATTGATTCGAAATAAGGGTTAATATGTAGCCGGAGTATAAGGGGGTAATTTCTTTATGATACATAATTTGCTGAAAAGAACAGGGCGGAGGCACCGCTCGCGAGCCGTCTTCCGATGCGCTATTACCTCCACGAAGCACGCTATTCCGTTGCAGCTATTAATCTTATCTAAGTTAATTGTCGAAATAACAAAGTCCGCTCGACGCCGCTTCCAATTTAGCCGCGGCGACTTCCCCGAAGGCGGTCGCGGGCCGGTCGCCGCGGATGTGAACAACAATAGCGCAATTATCCACTACCGCGGTTCGTGTGGCCCGCAATTACCGAGGATAAAACACAAAGCGCGCTGCAGGCAACGGCGTTCGGCGTTTAGCGTTCGAGTGCGGCAAATTGTGCGCCCGCGGCCACCGCCGACCGACGCGGACGTCTTCATCGTGCCCGGGGCCAGCCGCGAAAGTGGATAATAACTAGTAAATCCTGCACTCATTAGCTGAGAGCGAGCGTCGCACCGATCGATACGAATCGTCTTCTAAAGGGATAATCGACGCGAGAGCCGAGCTCCGTTATTAGCCGTGGCACCATATATCACGCGCGGCATTACCGCGGCCGCTGGCAACTCCGGCGCACCGCGGCGTCCGCGCCGCAATTACTGCCGCGCTCCGTCACAATACCCTATTAGGTGACCTACGGAGGTACCCGATATACGCCAGGATCGGTCGAGATAGGAACCGACGTGCTACGTCTGCACTCTAGCCTCACGTTACTCATTCGAGTAGCGCATGACATATTATTATCCGGTTAGATCATGGTGGCGATGCACCTATATGGCGAGATGCGTCCGAGTCGTTATCGAGCAAGTATCTCGCTGGCAGCTCGTTTGCGGCTCGTTGCGCCGGTGGCGGCGGCGGGGAGCTGCCGATTGATTGCTTTATTGTCCCGTTGGGCGACGCGCGACGCCGCCGAAGCGCGATACATGATACATGAAGCTGCCGCGACCGCAGCTAATGAGAGCCGCCACCGCGTAATTGTCACCTGCTCGTAGCTCGCCACCTAATCTCCACTGACCCGCTTAGAAGAACACCGATCTAATCACGTGAAAAATTTGAAGAATATGGTGTACCTACCTACCTACCTAAGTTTCGCTACAGTTTACCTACTCCATAGGACGTAAGAGATTGATATACAAGATCCGACTATTAAGTAATGTGCAATATATGACCCATCTGACCGCCGTTCCGGTAAAGCGAAGGCGCTGCGAGCGCTTCATGGAAATGGGATTTCTAAAATGTTGGAGTAGTTTTACAAAGGCGGAGGTGGCGCGCTCGGAATGTTAACTAAGTAGATGTAACGCGGCCGCATCGACACGGCAGAACATAATCCGTCGAGTGTGTGTCGAATATTGCGGGTGCGAAGGGGTGACGCGTAAATCGAGTAGAGCGGTAGGTGGCTAGGCTAGCGGCACGGCGGCGGCGGGTATCGGTGTTTATTTCAATAGAATGCGGTGGCTTGCAACAAGGAATCCGATGCGGTTATCGAGGACGGAGGTGAGAGATGCGGCGGTGCGCGCGGCGCGGGCGGCGGGGCTCGTATCGCGATTGCATCGGAGAGCAAACAAGCGGGCGGGGTGTCGCCGGAGCGCTCAAATCATATTACCCCCGGCCTCACCCCCCGCGCCGCCGCACGCGTCATTTGACTGTACGTTTCTATGGCGACGGCCCGGGCCGTGCATGATATTAGTCCGTGTGCGACTCATCTCCGGCCGTTTAAACTTAACGCGCCGCCAGCCGCCCGCCGCGCGCGGGAAATTAAAACCGGCCCCGGACCGGAAGGCTCCGGCCCGACACCTCTCCGGCCCCGGGGCCCCTTCGCCGATATCATGCAAACATTAGCTTATGAATCCTCTTATCGTTCCATCGGTATTGGTTTCGATGTCATGGCCGGATGTAAATCACCGAGTATCCACCTACATCTACGTAGGTACTCGTATCTACCCTAAGCGTGGCAGTAAATTAGTTTTATTGGTTAATTTTATGCTGGCTTTATATTAATTATAGCTTTAACGAACGAATGTCGACGAGGAATTTAATTTCTCTTCAGTGTTCTCGAGGGTTTGTAATCCGTATTAGTTAGCGTTTACGGCAAATGATTGCACCTTACACATTATGAGAATGAGAGTGGATATAGTAGACATAGCCCTATATTATACATTGCTAAGGAGATGTAGGCTAAAAATCACGGAAAACAGAGAGACATAATTAAACCAGAAGCAATTTGCCACATTTAAACATAATATGCCAAAGGATAAGTATTCCTGAAATACTCAAGCATCAAAATACGTCAGAATAGAGCGAAATTGCAAAATATCAAAATACCCTAACATGAAAAATAAACATAAGTAGTGCACAGACATACAAGTTAATGCGTTATTTACAGCACACAGCGACGTGAGGAGCCGCATACGAGAGTCGAAGGAGGTGCCTCCCCTCGTATGTAGATACCTACACATTTGCTTTGCTCAAAGACATTGTCGCTTTCAGGCACCTCATTAGAGCGCGTCCCATGTGAGCCTACCCACCCGACCCGCGCCACCCCCCCTTCCCCCCACTCACATACAAAGGAGAGCAATTCTTTTCCTCGCCTCGCAAACTCGGATGGATAATTACACTTAGGTAGCTACCGACGAACCCATTCCTCCTTAATGTCTTTCGGGCGCTATATGAATTATATAAAAGCAATTATCTCGGAAAGCTCTTTCAGTTTTGAAGCGGAGAAAGAGTTTGCAAGTTTCCCGACGTTACGTGACGATCGCGATGACGGATGTCAATAGACGGGCAGTAAATAAGGCATTTGGAGACATAAACTAGTGATGTCCCAGGTAGCGATTAGGGCGCGATAACATCGACTCGGATAAAATATAATCAAACTGTCACACGAGCAGACTGTTACGTGTCATAACCTCGAACGGCACTCGGCTTGCAATAAACTATAAAAAGTGGATAGTAAAATGATATAAACAATGAGAGCAGGGCTAAAACGTTTTAGTGTTAAGAGTGGGCCCATAAACCGTTGACACGCACCCGTAAAATATTAACGATAGCTACAAGAAAAATGACGACTATCAATGTAGGTACCGATTTTCGGTCGCGCTACAAATAATGGCGGGGCCGAATTTATACGCGGACCCGAATTGCCCCGATTGAATATTTTACCAGGCCACGAATGCGTCCGACGATATTTTTCTATTTCGCCACCCATTTTTACTATCAATTGCTTAGTTTCCCCTTTAATATTATTCGTGCGACGTAGACAAAGAGCACGAAATAAACGCACAACAAGTGACTTTTGATTTGAGCTGGATAAGCGATTCCCTTTTTTCCTGCTGCCCTAAGTGTTTTTTTAACGAAACATATTCATATTTTCCGATTTGTCGAAGGAATAGCCTTGTTCTACAATCTAGGGCAGTTAATTTTCGAGTCTTTGCATACTTATCCTGCGATAAATCGATCAGAAATATTAGAAAGATTCATTTGAAAATATTGTGTAGTGGTTTACAAACAATGAAACCTATCCATGACTATCATGTCTGCGACTATCTACGCGCGTTGACAGACCATTATGAATCTCGCACGTCGCACAAGATCCCATATGTGTTACATCTTAACGAGTGTAATCGGAATAACGTAAAGGGATCGCGCTACATCAAAGGACTAGGTATCTGACGTAGTATCGTCAAATTGAATCATGTAAAATGAAAATAGATTTTCGATAGCGTTCTACGAACGAATGAAGCGGCGCGGCGGTTGAATCTATAATTTGAAGAATGTCCATCCTTCCGCCTCGATCATTAGAAAACAATGCTTTTCGCGATTTATCGCACGCTTCTGTGTACCAGCCGTCGAAGAAACCTATTTCGTTTTAGTGTTTAGGGAACACAATAACCTTTAAAAGGTGTAAAGTCGTCGCAGGCGAGATTTAAAATAACTTCTCGGAGGCGGATGGTTTATTGCTTATTGAGTAGGTCCGACCGAGCGGGCGCTGAGGCATCGGAATCTCAGTCAATATCGGAATATAGGTACGTGGCGACATTGAAATTATCGCTCGGTGGGAGGCGCGCGTCGTCGCGGCCCGATGAGGCTGCGCGGACTAAAACAAAATGAGAAATGTTTGAAACAATGAGCATTGTCGCGATGTGTGCGCGCGAGTGCGGGCGAGTGCGGGCGCGCCGTCATTGGCCGCCGCGCGCTGGGCGGGGCGACACCGGCGCGCACGCAAATAGCGCACGCCGCACGCCGCACCCGCACACAAATTAAAACAATAAAATGAAAGTAATAAAACAAAGTAAGCGCCGAAGAGTACCCGCTATCGAGCCTTAATGGCCGAGCGGAGGCGACGCCGCTTCGATTTATTGAGTGAGCCGCTCTCACCCCGTCGCCGTCGCTGTCGTCGGTACGATCCGCGATCCGCCGATAATGCTTGCCACTTGTGATTTTGCTTCACAATAAAACAAATATGCTTTTATTTCAGTTTATTCAAGTAAATATTCCATAAGACATACTTATACACCTCATTTATATGTATGTAGGTGTAAGTTCATATCTCTACCATACTCATAGAAAGTACCTTACATCTAACATATACGTAGTAGAGCTTGATAAATGTAGGTATCTCAACACCCAATTTCACAAACATTAAAACAAAAAGATACCGAATAAATAGGTTGCAATTCCCTATTAGTTAGTAAACCTAATCCGTTCTCAGTTCTGACACAACAACAGTATCACTTTTACGTAAATAAAAAAGCCAGTACAAAATGTGACAAAATCACTTCACATAAAGGGCTTAGTCCGTTTTCCTCGAACCATCTCGAAAGCTTTCAATGGTCGAGTCGAGTGATGTAACAAATATCTACTCCCTACTAAAACTGAACAATATGTACCGATCGACTAACCATACAAAATATCTACCTCATAATTTGTGTGTAAAAAAATGTATTCGAAGTATAGTTTATATTTCGTTGAACTCTATAAAATCCTGCTCTACACTCTATTTAACGAGTTACATTAACAATATAATCTTTTAGGATTTTCTTTTTATTTATAAATCTTTAATTATGTAAGCACTTTTAATTTATTCGTCATTCGTTTAGCTCTTATAGTACCAAATCTCATCTTAATTAGCTACGAACATTGAACTCGTCTCGACAAAACAAATAAATTACATAAATATAAACATAATCCTCAATTAATGCGTAAACATACATAACATTCAAAGGTGAAATAGTTCAATTTGTTCTTTATTTTGAACAGGTGAACATCCAGCATCAGGTAGCTAGTAATACCTATCTAATAGCGTGCCAGCTTTCTTTCCCGAAGTCTCGTTCAATGGAACGAGATCGGATTGCAAGGAGTTACGAATGCTGTCTCATTTGCTAATGTAGACACACACAGAGACGGTGATCAGTTCTATATGAGTGCCTATAACTATTATTAAGAAACCTACGATAAAAATCATTCCGTCAAATAGTGATGTATATAGGTACCTATGATGACACAGTCAGTCTAATCATAGTAATATGTTAGTTGCACACAGATGCAGGCTAGGAATAACAGGAGCTGAGCGTTTTCCGAAGGCTTTCAATGAAAGTCGAGCGGAGCGGCGACGTAACGAATGTCGTCTCATTTACTAATGTGTCACACACAGGCGGCGTTGTTTCGCAAGCTCCAGCCCGGCCGGCGGGGCAGCGGGGACGCACCGGGGACGGGGACGGGGAGGGGAGGTTCTAACGTCGTACACTGCAACGTTAATTACGCTCGGAAAAGCTGCTGTATATAGGGGAAATTAATTCTATGTAACGTAGGTACTTGTCATCGTGAATATACCTCGCTGGGACTAATTTCCGTAAGCATCGCATTGGTAGATTAGGTTTCGTCTCGAACAAACTATATTTTTAAGAAAATAATTGTAGGTACTTGTTATTGGTATTAATAATTTAAAGCGGGAAACGCTTATAATTATGTTTTTCTTGTTACAATTTTCTATTGTAGAACATACTTTGGTGTGGTAGAGTAGTTAACTATAGCAAATTCATAAAATAAATATATGCATTAGGTACCTGAGGCATGCAAATTTCTAAAACAAATTGCTTATCAAAACGAATACTTGTTGTGTAATAGTAGTTTTCCACTTTTAATAATCCCAAAAATCTCTGGTTATGCTCACATATCTACTGTTTGAGATTCTACTATTAGCGAGAGTAATAATTTTAACGAGGAATTTAGGATAAAGCCCGCTGTCAATTTCATTTACAAAGGACGAGGAGGAACGTTTTTCTCAAAGAGGCGTCGTTTGCGAGTTAGCCGGCCAGGGTAAACATTCGACGTCAAAGCGTGATTGTGAAAAGGATCGTGATTATTACACTGGTCGTAGTTAGCGGAGGCTTCATTAGAGCGGGGTGTCGGGCGGCGGCGGGGAGGGGAACTCGTCTCAGTGGGTGCATCGCCGCCTGCGCGCGCAAACAAATTAAAACGTAAGACGCGCCCTAATCAATAGCCGAGTACGCCGCGAACGCCGAATTAACTCGCCTGAATGAAAAAATGAACAAAATTATATTCGCGCGAGACCCCGGCCCTCCCTCGCCCGCCGAGGAAATTGCTTTTCTTTCAGTGGGCGCGCACACACGAGGCGACGCGAGCGAGAGACGAGGCGCGAGGCGCGAGGCGCGAGAGGGTTACCTCCGACACACACAATATTATAATTTACGTTTCCTCGTATATCGCAGTGTAAGTAGGCACTTTACCTGGGCGTTTCGCGCCCGCTCAGCCCTCGGCTCTCGCTAAATCTGAGCTTTATACGTTCACTTGACGCGACGAGAGCGATATTAGTTTGGAGCCAACTCTTTTCCTACTACGGTATTTATTAACATTCAACGAGGTGAGCGATACACGACGCTAACATTTCTGTTTGCAGTCAGCTATAGCTTTGGCGTTTCGCGGATAATAACTTTGCCTGTATTTTTAGTTTTAATATCTGCGTCGACGTTATGTACCTACTTATAAAGAAGTACCAAAAGCTCCTTTATGAGAAAATGTTATAATACAGTCGTTATGGGCAGTATAGAGACCTAAAACGATTCACGTCTTTAACGTGAGTAATGTAACTCTGAAATCGGACGATATATTTCCTTAATTAGACAATGGCATCATTAATAATGCGTTACCTTATTACACGTTCTGAGAATACCTACTAGGTGCGGGTATGCGAGTGGCGAGAGAGTGCGGGCTAAGAAAACTCATTAATCGAAGGCGCTTGTCTAATCCGAG
>LGAG01000101.1:227688-248666 GCA_001278395.1 Lerema accius
AGCCTTTTGTGCGCTCGTTATGTATTATAAGTGATGCGGCAATGTTCCCGGTTAAATTTGCCACGAGGGTCCATTACGGCGAATCTAACTCGTAACGACTTTTCGAGTGGCAGCGACCTAGTGGGTACGTATGTCGAAAGCGGCTAAAGTTACGTAATGAGGTTCGCGGGGCTCGGGATACGGAAATTGTTTCATTAGTTTACTGCTCAAAATTTGAATGTTGGAAATAATTTTGAATTATTCTGTGGAAGAAACCCCTTATAAAAGTATTCGTCGAGTTTGGAAAATTGCGTTTTGACTCGTACTATCTACTACGACTAATATTCTGTTTCAAAATTCAAGATTCAAGAGAAACTTATAACACTCCAATAACAGCAACTTAATACTAGTAAGTACACCGAAACATCTCGACTTACACAGAAAAAGTAACGTAGTACCCATTGTTTTTGAGATGTCCTTCTTCATCGAATACATTAAATTGGTTGTTGAAATTGTTTTGAATACCTGTGTCATAGTAACTATAGCACTAAGGTCAATTACACAAGGCCAAACGTCGTGCACATGACAGATGGGAGTGACTGGTGCCATTGTTTGCGTCTGCAGGGCGTCACATGATCGAACGGAATCTTGTTCCCTGCTGCACACTACCGTTAATATGTGTAATAGGTATGTAGGCTTGTGGCGTAACTATTTCAAGTTTATACCGTCAAACAAAATTTCTCAGAAACCTCAAACATAGCCCTGCCCTACTTGCTCTTCAAACGTGAAGTTTGGCAAGCCGACTGGTCGTTCCACGGGCTACATTAGTCCAAGTCAACCTTTCTGTTGACCAACAAAAGCCATTTGAGGGCTTCTTACCACATCTGCAGCTCTGCTGGTAATTATCTACAACACGACAAGCACCCACTACTAAGGAACAAATAAGAAAAAAGAAAGAAATTTATAATAATTAACATCTGACATATCTTTTCATGCCGATACCTAGGACATAAAAATATAATCGATCACGCCTTTCACAGTCAGGGTCAACACCAACTACCTAGTCTATTGAGACAATGTCTATCGATTTGGTAATTTTTAAAACATTCTTTATTAATTAGCAATAAAAACTAATACGGAGAACTATCACAGCTAGCTTTGAAATACAGCTAGTTCCAGGCAAATGTTTCAGCTTAAGATATTGCCAACCTAATTTAAGCTAATGCTTAAAAAATTACAACAATTTAAAGCTATGGGTATGAAAATCAAGATACGAGTACCAATACTTAGTAGATACAGAAGGAATTTTTATTCTTTTCTAAATACTTGTTCTACATTATAGGAGGTATTACAAGTCTAAATAAATACATAAGGTAAAAGATACCTAGAAAATGAACGAACGAAACGAAAAAAACGTTGAACGAAATAAAAATAATTAGTAATACATTATATATTTGGTTTATGTAATCTGGTTTATGATTGGCATAAGTATTAAATTGATGTAGTCGTTCATAAATAAGTTAACAGCAATGAAACTTTTATGGGCTATATTCTTTATCTTGTTTTGAATTTCATCAGTGCCTCTGTAATGTCGGTTTTTATAGTAAGTCTTTTTCATTTTGAGCTATATTAGTTTGTGATTCAGTCTTTTGGCTCAGATGAAATACAGTTCGATGTAAATTGAGCCAGAAATAACACTTCTATATGGTTAGATACGAGTACTTACGAGTATAATAGGATGATGTTACTGAAATTTCTATTTTTATGTTTAACAATATATTATTATTTAGAGACCTAATAATGTTGACGACGGTCTATATAAAGTATACGTCGGTTAACGTCGGGTGACGTAAAGTATATGTCCGAGTAGTTAATACAGAAGTTTAGAGTAGAGGATAAACAAAACTAAACAGCAAATGACTTGTTTCCGTAAGTAGTTTAAAAAAGCCCCAGCATAGTCCATAATGGAAGGCCGGGATGGCGGGATGCAGGGGTGCCAAAATAACTAATAGTTTTCGCGGGGGCGTGTTAGCATTTTTCTTCTGGTCGTGACGCGAGAGGGGGTGAAGGCAGGGGGGCGGGAGGCTTTCAGTGGCCGTACGGATCATTTATACTTCATCGACTTCCTTAATAACATGGCTACGAGTCCGGCTACAACGCGAGTATTGTTTGCTACGCTGGAAGCCTGAATGAGCTCGCCATTCTACATCATTGAAGGATTTAACCCACTTTGTACCGTAACAACCTTGTACCCGACACAATTGTAATGGAAATCTTGTATTATACATACACACAGGCAGTCCGTGTTAGTCTACAGAGCGGATATGGAGTGGGATGAATGTCTCGTATTGGAAAATAGTATTAGAATATCGAAAACAGCGTGGGCACTTCTTTGATACGTACACAGTTCGCTGTCGGTGCATTTAAAAATAATATACATAAAGCAGGACGCAGAAAAGATGACCCGTAACACTATTTTCAACTACCCTAGGAAAATAGGAGGATGAACGTCATTTTCAGGTAAGATATAGGATTGGACTAATAGTACTATCTTTCACGACCCCTTTATGAACGAATTAATAACTACTAATATTCTCATTAACACATATCACTAAGAGGTCCTACTAACTAATTAACAGTCACCCCTATTGTCGAACTCTAGGTTCATAACGTTGTTCATAGCCGATAGGAGATGGTTGCATTGCAAGCTCGCTAATCTTAAAGAAAAACTCAAGTCTTATTGTAGGGTTATCAACTCTACATCCGGGAATGATAGATATCACGCCTACCCAGTCCAACGCCGGGAAAATCAACCCTTTCCCGTTTTAATTACCACGCCTAGTTTCAGTGGCGGGTTGCTATTGGCCCGCTGGTTGCCGCTCCGTCGCAACTGGTTTTAATTGGTCGCTGGTAATTAACGCCGGGTAATCACCGAGGGGCGACGCCGTAATTTGAATTTTTAATTACCGCCGTGGGTTTCCTCGACGCCGATTGGTGCGTTTCCTTACATAGACGACGTCTATTGTCTTAAAAGGGCAGGTTTTACATTAGGAAATGGAAGGAGGCTTTTTCAGAGGTTATCGTTATTTTTACTGAAGTTAATACAGATTGTTAAAGATGTATTTTTGCTGAAAGATATTTAGGTGTAGGTACTTATTTTAGATTCTATTTGAGGGTAATCGGAATAATTTTTTTTATCGGTAATTTAGAAAATTGCCTAATTCGGTTTTATGATAAGAGTTGATATGCCGCTTAGTAGTAAATTAAAATTGGTTTTAGTAACATTTTCAGTGACAATTTTAAACCCTCATCATTACTTAAGTACCTACATTTTTGGCGGCCAGGAATAATCACGTCCACAATTTTTTTCAGTATTTTTTTGACTAGTATTCTAAAATATCGACCTTTCCTTTGTATTTACGAGTACAAAATGCCTCAACTCAAATACTATGAGACTTTTATTAAAAGCTTTTAGATTGATCTAAGTAGGTATTAGGTACTAGTATGTACGTAGTATTTGGTTTAAATATATTTAGACAACATAGAAACCTTATTTGCTCGTAACAAACGATTCTACTCCCTCATGTTATCAAATAATGTATAAATATTGACAGGGTAGTGTGTAAGCGATGTATTAACATAACATTAACATACGAACTATTGTAATGCATATATGAATATTTCGCCGCTTATTTCTCCATAATAAAAGGGAATGAAATTCACCTGAGTATGAGTAGTGACGTCATTTTATGGTCAGTCATGATTTTTTCTCGAAAAGGTGGAAAAATCTTTGTCCAAGACAATCTTTTCAGATATGATTGTCATAGTTTTATTGCTTAACAATTAATAGATCTGGCTGTGGCGCCGTGTTTCTTTTGATACAAGTCCGATTGACGACAACTAGATAGATATGACGACACATCGCCTCAATACGATGAATTTAAAAGAGGACGCGAAAAAAATCGAAGATTGCCGAACGCTATTTGTAAAACTTTTTATCATACATCAGCAAGCTAAAGTAGCAGATAATGAAACATCAATGATTAATTGACAACGTTTCATCTTTATAATTTTTAGTACAACGTCAGTTACTAGCTGAAAGTAAACGAAACATCGAGCGATGTCATCTCATCCGATCGTGACTTCTAAACCACACACCCATTTATTATCGTGCGGGTGTAGGTGCAATGCATCCGATAGAACGTGCACCGAATGCCGGTTGCTGGTTCGAGCGACGCGGGGGCCGTTAAGGAGGTGTTTACTGTTTATGCGCCCGCGCACCACCGGCGCTGACGTTGAGTGACGCGCCCGGCCGCTCGGACCCTCCTTAATAAGGTAAATGAGATGCAGCCTGCCCGTGCGCATCGTTTCGTGTGCTAAATTAGTACCGACTGCGACCCCGTCCCGACTGGATCGCAGCTAACAAACGCCTTGTTACCCTAAACGAGCCGTATTGCCAATGAGCCCGCCGAACGGTGGCGTTCGGTAACTGTATCTCCAGGGATCGTGATTTACGATATCCGACTACGATAAAATAATGCTGATTAAAGAGATGTATCGGTGTCTTTGTAACGTTTCTGAGTACACACTCGTCTAATATCCACCCTGCTAGTGTATATAATACAGTGTATTTATAGAGTCAAGGTAAATTTTTCGATGGCAACGGGTTTTAAGAAAAGTTTAAATAATATATATAGTCTTTGTTATGACTCTTCTGTTGATGTCCCAATCAATTTACCCTGGAGTTGATGTCATTGTCAATAAATAATTTAATCCGAAACAAAGTAATGCAACATTGAAAATAATCCATTGCTCTCTCTATTCTACTTTGTTTCACGCTTAAACAATTTAGTATTTAAGAAACGAGTCCAGTGACGTAACGTTAAAATATAAAAGCCCGTGAACAAATCTTCAGCTTTCTGTCAAGAACAACTCTATCATCGAGTTTATAAACAGTCGTCGGTCAGCGAACTAAAAACTTTCCCGAAAGGACTCATCAAAGTTATTCGAGCTACAAAAACCAGCTTAATTTTTTATCCAATTAAGAGGAGCTCGGTGGGTTTTTGCCGGGCCTTATTAGTTTTTAGTCGGGAGTAGTTTTTGCTTGGGGCACGGGTCAGGCGCAGAGACAAAGCGACTGGGTTGCTTCGTGCGCGCCGCTCGGTTCCGCGTGCCGCAACCCATTCAGCGCTAATCGCTTCATTCACCGGCGAGCGAGCGCTTTTTCTCCTGCACTCGATCGGTCATGCATTCCGAGAGCAGCCGCTGCTCCACTGTCATTGCCCGATAGCACTCGATGTGGCAAATTAACGCGTCCACCTTAATGCATTCCGTACATGCTCTACACGTTTAAGTCTAGTAATGATCTTGAACTAAAGTTGTAATCGTTTTTTTATCCGACTGCGCCAGGAGGAGGATAATGTTTTTAGAATTTACGTATGCCCGTTTATTTAGCGGTATTGGATTAGTCTTAATCTCTTAATTGTATGAGTGAGAGAGGTCATAGGTACTTTTTTTATGACGGCACTCACAACTTTAAAAAAATTGCGGTCGGTTTTTTTGTTTTTCTATTAATTCCTTAATGACGCATTTGTAAGAAATAAATCATCAACCAAACATTTCTGTGGCCTCAATTTGTGAATGCTCAATCAAATCAAGAATACAAAAAAAAAGATAAAATCAACGAATGTAAATTAAAAGTTAGAGGTTCAGATATTACAATTGTAAACAGTTAACACCAATCGTAACCGGATTAGTCAGACGTAAAATCAATGTTAATGATTGATTAACGTGAGCTTAAGTGAGGTCAGAGCTAAAATGTCTATCTATCTAATACCCAGTAAGGAGAGTTCTACAATGCGTGCCAGAAGTTAACAGTGATGGATTAGAAACAAATGTCGCGATTAAATCACTTGTAATTCGCAAGAACTTGTTTATAATATGCAGAAAGACTGTTCTAGAGATTATATTGTTTATAGTATTTGTAATAAAAATAAAGGTACCTAATATATTTTTTAATGAAATCAAAATTCTTATATCTAATGATGTTTCGTAAAACCTAACATATTATCTAACAATTAAGTTTGATCAAAATAAATTCGATGAATTAATAAGCGAATGTTTGTAAGTACATTTATATCAAAATTTGAGCAAACTCCACGTTGAAATTACGTTGTTGTTTTACATAGCTGCGTCATCCTAACAAATATTAACATATCTCATAATACTTCAAGACATTTGAACCGACAGTTTTCATAAAAACTAAATAATAATCAGTAAGATTGCTCATTCCTCATTCAAGAAAGCTTGCCACGTGCCAAGCCTACACTGTACAACGTCAAAAGAATAAAAGTTATGATGAAAGCTCAGTTCACTGTTAGACTTTGTTCACAATGTAGGAACTTACTGGATACGTAACATTCGACGGATTATGGTGTGCCACTAAAATTATCATTATATTTAACACATTTAGGTAATGTATACAGATTACTCGTAAAATGAAAATTTATAATATAAAGAGTTTTGGAAATAAATTCTGAAGTCAACCATTTCACTATCTAAAATTTTTTAAGCTCTTTAAATAATTTTACGCTTTATAAATATTTACAGAAAATTAGATGTGATTTACTTTAAATCCAGTTATAAATGCTTAATTGAGTATAAAGACAAAATTAACAATACAACTTAATAACGATAACTAGTACTTATACTGATAAGAGTTAGTATTAAAGTTGTCGTTGCGTTTTTATTTCATAAATTTATTGATTTGTAATTTAATACAGTATTTCATAAAAATTGTCAATGCAAATCTGTCGAATGCGATGCTAATAAATAGATACCTCTATTGCGTTAATACGACTACCTATCTTACCAAAATAAATTACTTAATTATGTTTAAAAAGCGTGCACCTGAATCAGTCGAACGGTGGCACCGAGTACCCGCTAAGCAACCGTGAAATAAGAACCGGCCAACAATGAGCCACCACTGTTACGTATGCCTCTTAAATAATAGCTTGTATTATCTCCCTGTCACTGCTAAGATAATTTTGGATTTCAAAACATTCAATTATCAAAATAAACGCTGCAAGTAGGTATACTCGTAGCCACCGATCACCGCTTCGTTTCAGATAAAAGTTTTGTTTGTGCATCTCGATGATTAAAACTCATCAGTTTGTAATAGATATTGAAAGTAAATGGAATTTAAATATGCTTATATTAGGTCTTCATGTCTGTAATAAAATCTGCCGAGTAAAATTTTTCATAATCATGAACTAGGTCTTTTGTATGCAGATTGAAGCTCGAAGATGAAAGTAATAAAAATGTTTTTTCAGTTTTATCAACTATGAATTTACAAATTATCGATGACTATTTAAACTAATATTTGTAAGAAATTGGATTCACATACTGATAATAATAGTATGGTTATCTTTTATTGTGTAAATTAGATAACTGATGAAAGTAGTGTCGGAGCGGAGCTATGGAATGTGTGGTAGGCGAGGGGGTAACCCATCATTGTTACGGGAAGCAGCGAGCAATGCAGCAGTGACGTGGCTCTGCGATTAGCGCACGGCGCAGTGCGCGGGCGCAGGTCACTCGCTCCCTGTGTAACCCAACCCGCGCGCACTAACACGACCGCGCCATAACATAATTAAAAATGATTTAAGGCATTCGCTTCGGCTGCTTTGTTTCGCGCATTATGTTTCACTTGTTCGCAACGCCGTCCGCTGCGAACCTCCATTTTTAACGCGCCCGCTCTTAATTCTGTCACAGTTTTTATAACCCTTTTGTATTTATTAATTCCCTTTCGGCTCCGGTAGCTCTACGGTTCTCGGAAGGCGATTCCGACGCGACATTTCTTTGAGTCGCGCCGTGTCCCTGCGTTAATGAAGCGTCCTATTTCGGCGCCGGTTTCCTAATATTAGACTAAGTAATTAATTTGGATCCTATTCAAACTAAACGAGCTAAAAACTAAATTCTCAGGAAAAGCTCCGATACAAAAAGATAAATAATGAACTCTATTGTGCTTTAACAGCAGCGTGGTACAAGTCTGGTTTAATAAGAAATAAGTATTTTATCTACAAGTAATCTCGATTTCGAGCCTTATACAGCAGGCGCGTTAAGGAGGTAATAAAATTTTAATAAAATTTTGGTGAACAATGGCAGTACTCGGCCAGCAGGTTTGGTCATTTAAATAAGTATTAAAAGATTAACTCCGGCTTGTTGACGCGTCCAGGCTGGTTCTCAGATTTCACATTGTGCGGTGTTACTATCGTCCAAAATGTAATCATTCACGGTTCATACATTGTCGAACTTACAAAATTTAGTATTCGTAACAATAACCCCATTATTCATCCTTACAATTGTGTTATGACTTCTCTTACTCCCCAGATAAAGGTACTTGAGAATAGACGTAAATTAAACCTCATGAATTCGAGGCTAAACACGACAGCCGTGATCAATTAGAAATATTGATTAGTATGACCATGGATATAAATGTCACACAAATCGTATTGTATATGCTTCTTGTCGGAATAAGTTATTTTTGGCATATTATTTAAGATTGATTTCTGAGACTTTTGGTTTATGTTCAAAGACTTCACCGGATATTTCTGACACCGTTTAGGTATTGCAGTTGCATAACATCTTGTGTTTTTAAGGCATGGTCAACTGATTTTTAGAATGAAACACTGCATCGTAACAATCTCTTTTGTTATGCTAGGTTACCTACTGTTTTTATATTTCTTATTTATTTTCGCCTTACAATTTGTATTTCAAGAGTCGGGGTAGAGTAACTTTTTATTGTTTTTTATGCTGAAATTTTTCATGAATGGCGACAGTGACAACTCTCAGCAAGTCACCGATGACTCACGGTTTAATTTAATCGTATCGTCTTTTACATTCAGAACTATTTGCGAAATGGTTAATGAATATTCCATAAAAACCTAATGCGAAACAATCTAAATCAGGCGATCTTGTAGAATGGATCGATCGAGCTGACAGTTCGCCAACAAAGCGAGTATTATTTATCGCTCGCGAATACATCGCGGTTACGAGTGATAGCCGGTAGCCGGCAGTGCAATGAGTCGGCGGCGGCAGCGGGCAGCGAGCTCCATCTCTGTTAATTAGTTTTTTGTGTCGGACAGCGGGCGGGGAGGGCGGAGCGGGCGACGCCATCAAATTACGATGAGTCGGAGTTTCAGCTACCGGCGCCGAACTGATAATAATTATACACTCGTTACTACCGTGCTGCGTCCGCGCACCGATGGCCGAGCCGACAGCCGCTCTCTAATGAATGAGGAAAATTGTTTTGACAAAGCACCGATGTGCGACTCGAATAGTCTCGCTCCGAGCCATTGAACTCCACCGACGATAAAAACTAAAGATAATAAAGTGTAAACAACGTTCTCTCGAGTTTTACAGGCGGAAAAATAAATAAAACAAACGATATCGATAGTCGATGAGCGAACTAATCTAATACACTCGTTGGTTTTTTTTCTAATGGTTGGGAAGTACGGGCGGTGCAGAGAAGAGCGCACGCGCGGCTGAGTGTCGACAATAAATTCCATCGATAAAATCGGCGACGTCGTCGGCGCGCCCGGTAATTTCTTAACGACAGCGTAACCCGGTGGCGACGCGTGCGCGCACGCATTTTATTTCTCTCGAACCGAGAGCCCAACTCGGAAATAATCGTCATCCACTCAAGATAGATCGTAATCAATTCGACTATTAAGTTGATCTTAATGTAACTTTTTGGGCAATGACTTAGACTTAAAGATCGAATCTCGCGAGCATCATCGGCTTCGTGCTACATGATGTGTTGTTGCTCTTATCGAGAGCGTTATTAGTGATTTCTGACCGAGATTGAAATATCATCGAAATTTCGTTCTTAACCTCAAGAGTTTTGGAATTCATTTTTGTTTTTCGAAACTGGAACGTGCCGAGTTAATAGCCGTTGAGTTACCTGAAAACGTAAGTTATGTGTACATTTTAAAGAGCAACTCAATTTGACACGTGAGTGGATGGTAAATTAGTCGCGGCGAGTGCCGGCGGAATTGTGTTTTTAACTGATTATTATTAGTGGACGAGGCGCGGCGACTACTGGGTTTATTGTTGCTTCTATTGACGCCGTCCGAATGAGCTTCCTACTAATTACCGCCCCGTCCATCCTCTGACGGTTGAATAGGGTTGACACCACAATGTCCGTTCATTTCAAAATATCCAATTTGTATATTTAGTTTACGAGCGAAGAATAAAATCTGCTAACAGGTTTTTACACGACCGACATTACCTATTTAGAATGAAGTTAATATCATTAGTATCAAATGTTAGATAAAATTATAGACATTAGAGTAACGTGTTTCATACGGAGCGCGTTAGGATATACAGCGACGCGCATGAAATATGCTAATTTATTGGATAATGTATCGTGATTAGGTTTTGATTAATGACCGCGGCTACACTATCACTGCCATATTGATCACTTACGTTTTTGTTAAATATAATGTAAAATCTGAATGGAGCTCCAATGAGCTAAGCGCTCGGCCCACTGTGACTGGATTTAGGCTGCGTATCGTAATTGCCATGTCATTTATCACTGTCAGATTGCACGAGTACGGCATTCTCATTAAAATACTTTGTTTTATTTAGAAGTTAATTGGTTTTAATGCGCGGACAACCCTAGCGCGGACGCGGGCGCAGTAGCTATAGTACGTGAAGTTATGTTACGTTATCTTTAATTAAAAATTCGTAGAGGCCATCTCTAGATTAGTGCGGGCGGTCACAAAAAGGGTTACGGGGGATCAGACGAAACACCTTCTTGATTCGTCACGAATCACAGCCTTCTTTTTGAGAGAACCCTTTGTTATATTTAACTGATTTTGCTGCTCATAAAAACGGGCTAATTAAGAAATGTTCGGACCTCCGTTAAAAGTTTTAGCGTTCTTTTGCCTGGATCTGGATCTCAGCTCGAGTTTTATCTTATTGCAAAATATTTCATTAGTCGATTCCCGAGATTTAAAGTAGCACCGTCGTTGTTCTTTAGTTATTAGTTAACTATGTGTTTTTCTGAATGTTACGTTAACGTGAGTCCGACAGCAGGTATTTTTTATATTAAAACGAAGACAGAACTGCAATTGTTTGAACAACTTTACCAGTTTTTAGCAGGTTTCTACCAGATGCAACTAGGACATGAACGGAACAATGCTAAAAACTGTGAATTTTAAAAGTATCTAAGTAATTTATTTTGATAAATGTCATCGAAGAAACGTTCGAATTGATTGATTTGTTGAACAAAAAAGGCAAGACAGTCATTTACTTTTTAACACAAAGACGTCAGTTCATTTTATTCCAAATGTAAAATTTATCGCAATGTAACGGTTATGTATTTTTACTCTTTTACATCATTCTCTATTCATTGGAATGAATTTAGAAACAACCCAATATAGAAAGACAAATAAATATAAAACAGCAGTACCTGTCGATAGATTTGTCCATTTGTCATTACTTTTATTAATAATCGAGCTAAATTCTTTATGATTTTATTTATTATCGTTACACTTATTTACTTTTATGAATACATAATTGAAAACGTACTGAAAGGAGCTAATAAAGTGTCAAGAAGAGGTGATGAATCAAATTAAATAAATTAGAAAACTTTGAAGATAAACAAGTATACATTGACAAAAATATGACCATTTTTTGTAGGTATATTAACCTGTGCTAGAGGACTGGGCAGACGTTGTTCGGTATTATGACTATTCTCGTATTATTAATTTGCTTAGTTTTCTTCATCAGGTACTTCCAACCTTAAATTTTTATGTACCTTTAGTAAATGGTCATCATACTGGACTATTTTTGCTATAACAATACTTGAATAATTCTAATAGTTTTTCTGATCCTTTGCAGTATCTCTATAGACGCATTTTAATATATCTAAGCTTTTTATTTAATCATTTGCCTTAAAAGAGGCTAACTAAAGAATTCACGACATTTTAAGTACCTAGACAGTTATCCTGAAAAACACTAAAAAAAGTGCTTCTACCTAAAGTTTTTACTGTCTGTGAATTATTTCTATTGTAGGTACACATGTTCCATAATTATATCAATAAAAACTATCGCGGTGTGTATTACAACAGGACGTTAAGTATCGTTGTATCCCGTGAACCGGCGTGGCATAATTGCGTCGCGATATAATGTGCGGTGCGGCGGAATGTCGCACTCTCCGTGTCAACGAGCGTCGCCACCGCATCCATTGGGTGCGGCCGGTCATCCAAGACCACTTTTTGCAACCACCTGGGACTAAGACTAGACTACCGATGCGGCTATGGCTTGCGGCCTGCGGCTGCGGCTTGCGGCTGCGGATTGTTCGTTGACGTTTAAGTCTTAGCTATACTTAAGTTAACAGCCAATATAAATTAAAATGAGCCACAATAGTCTATTGCATTTCGTAAGGATATAAGTGGAGAGTTGTAGACTGAGAATTGGCGACGGTTACGTCTTGATTGATGGAAAATATTTTACCATATATTGTAAATATCGCCATCCAGTTTTGGTAAATATACCTCGTATATGATACACTTTAAAGCTAAGTTAATCTTTTATAACATATTTTAAGTTTTCAACGAATTTCATAGCTAGGTAAATAATTACCACGTGTAAATATACAGATTTTTAAGTATTGTTTAACCCAATACGAGAAATTGAAAATAGAAACCAAAGCCGCACCGCACGAATCTCTGACGGAAGCCCACCTTAACACCTGCTTGTGGTGAGACCATACTATTTATTGCTTTATGATTCAACGTCACTGCTAGTGCCACTTAGCTGTAATACATCGTTGTTAGCCCTTACGAGTACTAAGCACTATTATGAGATACTTTTCTTTTTATAAGTGTAGTTACTACCTCTAAACCGCAAACAGGTGGGTACGTATCCAATCCAAGACATATTCTTAAAAAATAATAGGTATCGAGACATTAGGAATTAATATAAGATCAGATAATGAAAAATGAAATCCACAGTACATTGTGCTGACTAAATAACTCAATATTCATCTCAACATTTATGTAAAAAAATAAAGGTTGATTAAGTTAAAATAATTTTCTATAATAATAACGGCAGGATTACTTCTACGTCAACACGAGACGTACACTTTCATTACGCGCCGAAATAAATCAAAATAATACCGGCGCAAAAGATAGCGAATGGAAAATCATCCCACCCCACCCCCGCGCGGGTGATTTATGCCAGTAATTTTCCGGACGGTTACGAAAGTAACCTGCGATTTTTCTCCTTGCACACACGTAATTAGATAATTTTCATGAATTCCCCCATTTGCGTGCGAATTACGCTAGCTTGTGTTGTCGAGAAAAAAGTGGAAAAACTGGATTCGTGTTTTGAACAAAGCTTAATAAGGTATACCCACATTGCAACCTTTCAGTCAAGTTTAATTACAAAACACACACAGAGAATATATGTATAATTAAGGGTAATACCACACAGGCCGTTAATTAACGATCGGTCAAGACTCAGTCGCCACTCTTCGAGTCGATTTCGTATTAATTTCTGTCGCTGTTTAATTGCTCATCTCGCGCTTGAGCCTTTTAATAAATCCGAGGACAGGCGGCTGAGCCACACGACCAAAAAATACTAAGCCAGGGCGCGGTCGACCAAAAAAACGAGATATTAATTTATAAGGGACAGGACAAACGATTAATAATTTATTTGTATCCTCCGTTTCTTGCGCGCGAGGGCCGGAGCGTTAAAAACAACCGTTAAAACCGTGGGCCTCTTATAGCTCGCGCTTAGCCCGAAATGCCAATTGCGGGTAGACACAAGTATACAGCGAGCCGGAATGTCGCTTTAAAAAAGCCCGCAAATAAATAAATCGCGTCGCACGCACCGACCGCGCAAAAAAACGTCCACCATATTCGATTCTTTAATGTGATTTTAAAAAAATAGAAGTAAGAGAAGGCTGGCTTCGATTGAAAATGAATGAGGGCGAGCGCGATAGTGGAAATTAGCATTGAGGTAGGATTCAGGAGCGGTCTTTGTGCGATCATATCGAGGTGTATTCTTTGCGCTTTTTACGGCGGCGACGCGCCCGGCGAGTCTTTTCAGTCCTTATTACGATCCTGTCGCCTTTTTGTTGCAAATAATTACGGTCGCGCTCCACAATCACGTGTCGATAAATTTTTGGAATCGTCAGCGTCGAAGTCCGGCGCGGATAGGCCGAAAAACTGCTTGATATATGATAAAGCTCAGTGTGCGCAAAACATCCATATGCATGCAACATCGTAGCGGCTTTGAGGTCTAGATACTCGAATGAAATGAATTATTTATCGGAGTCTGTTAATTTAGAACATTTTCTGCGTAACTTGGGCAACTCACAGTAAAGTTTAATTACCAAAGTTATGTCTCAATATGATCACCTAATATAGCCAAAGTTAAAATTGCAGTCATGCATACCAATAATTAAAAAGTAACCTCACAACTACTTCTAGCATTGTCCATAGATAACGTTAATTTCTAATTTACCAACAAAACTACATTCGCTCGTGGTGGCAGGCGGCAGGCAGCAATTCCACACGACGCGATATTTACGTCTTTTTCACGTCATCTAGGTACAACCATTAATCTCATCTCTTCATACGTGCTCCGTATTACATTAAGTACGTAATATGCAGAGAATGTCGCGGTATCTATTTTATTACGTGGAAACACTAGATCATGCCTCGTATGTTCGTTGACGACTGTAGAACAGCTGATACGTCACATGATGTCGTCTGCGGCGATAAAATTAAATTTAGTCTATATTCGGTCAATAAAGGTTAATGCAAAATTATATACGGCTCCTAAAATGTACATCTCGACACCTATGCTGCAAAATCACTTTCGACTACAACTGTGTGATGCCTATAAGAGAGGTTAAGTGCTACAACTTCTGTATGTACGATCTGAATATACGATCGAACTACGCGTGGTTACACAAATAATATTTGTAAGCGGATATAAAATAGTCAATTAACTCCTATCTGGCCTTTGTTTCTCCTATTGCGAGCGACCAGATAAATCTCGAAAGAAAAAAGGCGCCAGAACAATGCAGTATCACAAGTAGTATGTAGCCCTTAACCGGGAAGAATGTTATTTATTTATTGAGGAGGTTGCAGTGTGGTCTGCGCGGCGGTCTCCACTCTTCAAGAGCAGCGATGGTTCGATAGTGTGCCATTAGCGCCAAGGCTCGCGCCGGCGTCCAATTGTGCGCTTAGATATCGCATACAAATGTCGATCGACTCGCCTCGACTCGCCTCGCCTCTGCGGCTCATCTGCATTCAATTCCATTGTTGCCTTATTACTGAATACTGGCCGCGCGTAATCGCTCATTTATAAAGCCCCGAAAACGATCTCATCGGTTACTACTGGCTTGTTACGTTGAGCTTAACTTTGTTACATATTGAGCGTATCTATTCAGTATTTCAATGTTTGGTCTGGTAGACACTTTTTTAATTACCTGGAGGGAGTGTAGACTATTTCGAAGTATGCGAAAAATAAAGGGATTTTGAAATATTTGCCGAATGCCTTAGAAATTAAAGTACATTGTGATAGGCTTAATATAAAAGGGATTTTTATATCCTTAGAAGAATTCGTCTAGTCGTTTAAGTTACTGTTTCCACTTACGACATACTCGTAGCAATGACCGGTTTAATGTCTCACTATACCAAGTTAAATTCTTTATTTGACTCTATGAAAGACATGTGCATGGACTCAAATTGAATCGTTAAAAATAAAAAAATAACAGAATTAATATTTACAAACAATACGCACTAAATGGCAAACAATATCAATTTAGTTCTACAATGGGCAAAATACCTACAAAATAATGATCAGATGACATGTATAAACGTACGTATTGCTCATAATGCATTAAAAATAATTATGTAAATGTCCACTTAATTACAACACGGGTATTGCAACTTATCATATTTTTACATTCGAGATGCGTCGATAGCATCTAAAGAGGCTTTAATTGATAATAAATAATTCATGTCGAGCGTAATAAAAATAAACATACATATAGGGCAGAATACGAGTGTATTGTAAAGGTATATTTCATTAAACTGTACAAAACGACTTAAAACAAGCAACGTACTGTAAGAATATAATACAACTTTACACAGACTAAGGTATCGTTCTCACTGACGACGTTGTAATATGAATTGCACTGCGATATAACATTTATAATAACATTTATAGATACCTCCTTTGCTATGGATATAGAGTTCAGGGTGTTTAAAACTCGAATAGAACCTCATTTTTAACGACACGCAGAACTGTTTTGACTGTAAGCTGTAACGCCTGTTAAAATGGACATACGAAAACAAACATACATACGTTCGAAAAACATTAACTTCCTTCTAACCCAGTCGGGAAAAAAAAACACTATGAGGCTGATTTGTACTACCAGATGGCGCTATATAAGCGATAGTTTCGTCTCTTTAATGTGGATGGGATGTCAGTGGCTAAAGGGTAATTATACGCATTTCTGCATGATTGACCCGCGCAATTCGAGGTCGAAGTAATTAAAGTGTCCAATGGCAATCAACTTGAGGCTTAATATAAGACCTTTAGCGTGAATTTGCATTCATTATGTGACGGTGTTATCTCTTTGTTTAAGATCGAGTACATTAAAGAACAGTGTATTCGATTGATGAGTATTTAAAACGGTCAAGACCAACTTTAGCTGTACTCGGACTGGTTTTTAAATTGAAGTAAGTTTTGATAACTCACACTTCTTATTCGAGTATTTGTATACCGGTGAAGATATTAAACAGTTTCTATTTGGATTGGATTCGGTGTTAAAAACCCTTGTGCTTATGGGAGGCCCGACTGTTCGCGCATCCGCTGTTAATTTTTTTTTAAAACAGTTATTACATTCAAAACTTAATGAGTGCATATGAACCTACAATTTCGTAGCAGCTTTTAGTACCTATTTAGTAATCATGATTTAGATAGAGTCGGCATTTATTGTGAATTTGTTAATAGTGAAGTAGTTACGAAGTAGTAGGATTTTAATATACAACGAAAGTTTTAAAGATGATTGAAGTGAATTAGACAAGTAAAAATTCTTTAAAAAACATTGAGTTAATCAATCACATCGCAAGAAAAACAAGACAAAGATCTACCCAAAATTCTAACCTAACGTAAATTTCCTATCCACGCAACTTTCTATACTTTACCATCTTCCATTAGTTTATTACGATCCATTAAATTACCCTACCAATACCATAATCACCTTCAGTCCACTTACAAGTGTGAGTATAGAGGTTATCGCGCTATTGTTGACGAGGGCAGAATTAACCGACTCTACACGCGGTAATTTGTACCGGCTTGATTGAGTGGCAATAAAGCGAGGTAGCCACAATTGCCACTGTCATCAACCCAGCGGAGTGGTTGATACCTATACATCAAACGTGTATTAATAGCTGCACGAAGGTCGGTGGACCTACTTTGATTGTCACAGCTCAATGAAGCTGGACGTGTCTATACATACGGCGTAATAAGAATAAAAAGTTGATCTTTCATTAGCGACTGGTTCTTAACCTTTCTTTATTATATTGCGGATAACGATTTGTTTCTTTTCTTTATAAACTTACATATCTCTCAGACTAGTACGAATTAATTTAATTTTGGAAATAAAAGTGTGATTTTTTTCTCCGTTCTTTGTAATATTTTCTTAGTGTTATCACTTTCAGCTGCTAAAAAATATTTTTTTAAGGTCCTCATTATTAATTCAGGTTACAGCAACTTATACTGAAGGTAATTGTATACATACTTTAAATAAACAATGTAAATTGTTTCCTTAATTCCCAAAGTTTTCTCGGTCACCCCAAATGAGGCATCGTAAGTTTAAGAAAAACCGTTGAATTAACACTCAGTATGGATTTATCACACTCAGTAGCCAGAAGTGTGCACGATCGACTTGTATTCAGTTCGCCAATTGATTTGGGCAGTTTATTGGCCGGTGTCAATGAGCTCGTCTGCGGGTGAGCTGATTGAAACGCGTTGTTTAATTTAAAATAATTACTGCCACAAATGAGAACAGTGCAGTTCGCATATGGCCAGTATTGTAATATGAAATTAATGGTCTGTTACAAATCGGGCGTTCATCACAGTTGCTATGGCTATCGTTACACGGATAAACTATTTTTTGATTAAACATTGGACATGGAAGGAGAATTCATTAAAAAGGAAAGAAATCATTAAAAAAGTTAATAATTAAATGTCTGTAATCAAAACGTAAATCAAAGACACTATCGACATCAAACGATCAATAAAACAATGAGTGATTATAGAGTTAATTGAAACTTGAAGTAATAGTTATTTTGTCGGAAATTTAAAATATGTCTTCAATATTATAAACCAAATTATTACTATTAAAATGGATGTCTGGTATCCGGTCATAATTAAAATTAAACAGAAATCTTTATCGTGGTAAACGTTTCGTCAATTAGAAAATGAATTATGTTACACGTAAAAGTATACCAATACTAACTGTAGTAAAACCAGTGACCAAATAAAAATCAAACGCCCATATTTCAATTAAAACTAATTGACAATAGATTCGTTTTACCACAGGAAAAGTCAATAATTGGAGGCGAGCTTTATTGAGTCATTTATCCTAACCATAGGCGCTATGATTAATATCCCGGATATTTTGCTTAAGGGCGAGCTAGGAACAATATTAACATTTCCTTTTGAAATTGATTTTAGACGTGCAGTCGCGGAACTATGGGGTAAATAGGCATGAATGAAATTGAAGAATTTTGATTGCTTTTCTGTTTATCACTTTGAGAATTTTGTATGTTTTATACATTGTAACATTGTATATTAAGTTTTGTATAGGTATATTTAGTATAATAAAGCTGCAGTCTTTGGTTGAATTAGAAACATAAAAATATCTAGCTGATAATCGTGGCTGAAAATACAAACATTTTAAGATAGATCCGATAAAAAAAACGAAAAGTTTCACTCCACAAAATACAATGTAATATTTATTATTTTCCCCGAACGCCTCGGATACATACGCAAAAAAATATTTTTTATTACTATTCAGTAATTTAGATTGTGTGTAACAGATTTGACCGATGTAGTGTTGTCATCTGAAGCGGCATTAGTGTACGTAGCCGCAGATCAGCGCGGCGCGGGACTTTGGTCGTCGGGTAGCAAGTGATAAATAACGCGTAATTGAGCGACGGAAACAGCCAATGAGTAAATCTCGTCCGTCAATTTATTTAAATTATTTATTAGTGCCCGCCATAGACACCCGCCGCGATCGCTTTCAGAGCCGTTCACAGAGCGCCGGACGCGGCCAGTGATGCCTTCGAACGTGGCATCGATATCGAAAATAAAACAGTTGACAAGCGACTTACATGTGTCTTTACTACACAAGAATAAAGTCAGCATCGTCGTGTTTTTTGCAGCTCTTTCGAAAATATTGTATAACAGTTTGCTGAAATATCAGATACCTTGCATGGGAACTGCAGGAGACGTCGCTTCAAACATTTCAGTACATAACCTCGACCGTAATCACTCTAGTCATAATAAATGTAACCTTAAAATGTACTGAACGCATGGCTACACCTGCTTAGTACAATGGTAACTAACCAATGGGTTAGACGAAGATTATAATTATAAGCCATTAGTGGAGCTTAGGCATCAATGCAATCGAACTAAATGAATTGGTCTTTCCTCTCGATATCTATCAAGAAATACGAGAACTTATATTGAAAATTTTTTTGGTCAATAGCCGCAGACTGGCTGCATAATTTGTTTGTCAACACATAGCAAGTCAAGAATGGGTTTGCATAATAATTTTGTCAATTCCTAAACCAATCTTAACCATCAAAAACTCATATCGGTAACTGTAGGTATACCTACTATTTATTACCTAAAGAAATTCTTTCTTAAATACATTCCAAAATATAACACAAAACCATTATTGGTTTAAGCGCGCATCGTTTTTATTGAGATTGTTTACAGCAAAAACTGTGGTGAAAAGATTTTAGTAATAGATAGTGTCGACTGACACGGAACATTTTCTATTAGCCCCAAGTGGCGATTTTATCGACAAACGAGACCGCAATTTATCGACGGGCACATTACTAGAGACGATTCGAATTAGTTAATTTGTGCAGATACGACACAATGGACGAGGAAATAATATACTTACATGTACAGCTACCGGGAGATTGTAATTGGCGTAATTGGACGAATCTGGACGCACTTAATAATGCCCCATTGTCGTGATTCAAACGGCAATTCATCGTTAGTGAAAGAAATGATTCATTAGTTTAAAATTAAAGGTTCACTTTTTATTTGTGCGAAAGTTATAATAATAGGTTTGTTGACGTTGCTCACTGTAACATTATGTAACAATTACACATCGTTTTTGACAATACGCTTTCGGGCCTGAGTTCGAATCCACAAGCAATTCCGAGTTGTTTTTTTTTTGGATATAAGTATTACTTACCCATTGATATCCGTGATGGACCAGAAGTATTTGAGGACGTTCCTGGCCAGCAGGTACCAAATCTGAGTCCAGACCCAGGTGGACTTGTCGATGGAGTTGGAGATGAACTCTTTGGTTTCTTCATCTGGATCCAGCTGGACGAACTTCTGCTGCAGTTCTGGGGTCAGGCGGCTCTTCTCCACTCGGTACCACTACAACAAAACAGGTCTGGTTATCTTCTGCCTACTTCTTTCTAGAACAGGAATGAGGTATCGTTGAATTTTGCTTGCGTTTCATACTTTTTAGAGTTTTTTTTTTCAGTGTTCAGGTTAAGGTATATTTTGTTTTTAATAGTAATTATTTTATTTGTGATAGTAGTGTGTATTTCTCATCTCATAGCGCCTTGAATGTTGTTTCGTGAAAGTTTTTTATTATATTTTGAGAAAAATATATCTCTCCTTTACGTAAACCTATCCTACTGAGCGTCAAGTAC
>LGAG01000101.1:249059-265033 GCA_001278395.1 Lerema accius
TAAGTATATTTTGTTTTTTTATAGTAATAATTTTATTTCTGATTGTATATGTATATTTTTCATTTCATAGCGCCATGAATGTTGTTTTGTGAAAGCTTTTAATAATATTTTCAGAAAAATATATCTCCTTTACGTAATCCTACTGAGCGTCAAGTACAAAAAAGCTAATTATTTCCGAGACTTTAATAGCTAAACAACAATTTTATAAAGTATTTAGTTGAATTATAATCGGTCTGCCGCGAACACGTCTAGCGTGAGCAATAATAGCATCATTACACCGAATACAACAGCGTGTCATTAAAACGCAATTGTAAATCGATGTTTAACAACTGTGGAACACAAGATTTTAATGAAAGTTCATAAAAAGAGTTATGGAGTGCAAATAAGAGAGTAGAAATGGGAGTATGGTGGAGCGTTGGCGTGTACCCGTCACCCGTTGTGTGTTTAAAGCCCCGAGCGGGCCTACAAAGGGCATGCGGCGGCTGTTAATTTCACGGTGCCTCGAATTAACATTTCTTTACGCCACAGAATAATAACAAATTAAAAAAACTTCTCGCCTCTACATGTAACGTAATGACTGCAGACGGCGGCGGGAGCGAGCGAGACGCCGCGAACTCATCAAGCCAACTTAATTAATGCCCGATCTGTCTTTGTATTAAAATCGACGACGAGCGCAGCGCGAGAAAAAACTGACAACCTGAATCAGAGGCCTTCCCACTAATAAGGACCTTCGTAATGTTTACTGCTTCCAATAGAATATAAATTAATGGATGCTGCCTATCCCGTCTGAATGTCAATATACAACAATGATTAATATCTTAACTCATAAACCTACCCAATGGTTATTTATATAAAGTTTCATTCGAATTCATAATCGATTAATTTTATAGTCATAATAACTAAAAATGTTGGTGTTGTATTTGAGCATTATCAGGAACTTATTATTTAAGTTGCCGCATCATACACATCTGTTATAATACGACCATTGCATTCTGACGTCAAACCTGACAAAGAAATAAAGTTATTCCGAATGGATCATACAAATGCTCTCAATGTCGTGAAGCTTTCAGAATAAAACGTATAATAGTTGTACATAATAACCGACCGATATTACAAACGATGGTGTATAAAATCGATATCTAGAACATTTTACGACGTAGCGCTAAAAAGTATCGTAAAAAGCCGAGGGAAATAAATATTTAGTATCCACCGAATACTGATAGCGAATCACGTTGATGATTATGCAATGCGCTGTCTTTACATTCAAAATAACCTGCATCGGAACTACGGGATCCGTCGGGGCGAATTCTCCAGACGGAATACAAATCGTGGAAAATTCCTGAATGACGGACTTATTGGTAACATGCTAAATGTTTAGGCGTTACTGGCGACTCAGTAATAAATTGCTTGCATAAAACATTGGTGTGTCACCGGCGATTTAACTCGCAGCTACCTGAATATGAAGGTTAGAAGGATCGAGTAGCAGTGATCTGATTTAATGAGGAAGTTACAATAAGGTAAATCAGCATATGTGATTCTTAGAAAGACCCTTCTAGTAAGCGACGTCGCGCAGATTCTATGTCGTCGTAAAGCTTAAGACAATTTTTTCTCACAGTAAATTCGAGTATATCACCTTCAAAATATGATTATCAGTTTGTTGTTTTTGAACAATATGTAGACTAGAGGAACACGATCTGATTATTTATGAGACTCCTGTTTAGGATTCAATTTCAGCTCGTGTAAAGCTAGATTTGAATGAATAACAATTTCCTCATTTTAAAAATCTACCTGTTAAGGAAGTCAAATCGAGTATGATTTATTCTACGAGTTATCGAGGTCGAGTGATTCTTGTTTATTTTACAATGTTTATGTGGGTTACAGATTTTCGCATAATGGTGGTGGGGTCAGATGGTAATAAAAGGTTTAATTGTGTCTTTGTACGTGTTTCTCTCTCGTCACTCGGCCAGTCATTTTCAATACGATCATTATCCTCAGTTGACTCGTTAGCGCGCGGGTCAACGGAGGTGCATCCATGGAACGAATGGAGGGATGCAGATCCTTTATCCGGCGGTCGTTCGCCTCCCAGCTAATGAATCAAAGACCTGTGCGAGCATATTGTCAATACGGAGCAAAATATTAACGTTGGACGCGCACCGGCCGCACAATGCCAGATTAATTCCCATTTAAACGTGTGAAATAAATGGCTCACAGCGCTCGTTTAAAGGCAGTACCTACTGGTCGCATTAAGACTTGCGACTTCCAAGCTTCGCTCGGTGCAATTTGAATAGCTGTCGTTGAAAGCGTCGACACAAATTTGTCGTGTCATGTTATTATTGATAGGACTGCATCTTCATAAATTACGACGTCCGCAATAAGAAATGTTTATTATCTAATATTCAATAGCGTGCTTTACGTCAGCCTGTAGTCGTTAAAAGCAGAGCAATTTATTAATCATACATTTTTTGTCTGATCTTTATTTCCAAAGATCGATATGGAAGGTACCTATTACTAATTTAAATCGTCTCTAGGTTGTATGAAATTGATATAAGTTATTCAGGGGCTATTTCTATAAACAATCGTGAATATTTGAAGTTGTAATGTAAGTAATAGTAAACGTAAAAATTTTGTTCAATAGCTTTATAAATCAGAACTAAGTGTAACATAAATTCAAAACCAGCAACCGTTGATTTAAATCCAACATTTATGGCAGTTTGTGAAGATAAATATAGTAAGTATGTTGGAGCTAAGCAGCGCGGGACTTCGACGGATTTGGTATAAGCGGCTCTGGAGCTTGTTTGCCGGCGCTCCATTAAAATAGGATCTTAGGGATGCAGATCGCCTGGACGGACAAGCCGTGTACGGGGAAATGGATCACTTTAAATTTACTACGTAAGACCACGTGTGCAAAGATAAAAATAGTTTTCGCATAACTACGTAATGCAGGAGGAATATTGTTTATACATTTGAAATGTCATGTGTAAATATCTATATTTATAATTTTATTTCAGTGGACATATAAAAATTACCTTAATCGTAAGTACCTACTTAAACCACAAATAATTTGCTTTCGTAGGATTTTGAGATTATTCCATAAAACTACTAAATAAAAGTGCACCACGGCGGTAACAAAATCAAAATAACAATAAAATATAGATAAATTCAAAGCAACGACTCGGTAAACCGTCCGAGAAGAATATTTCTATGGAGCATTTATATGACAACCGATTGTGTTCTCCCAAATTTATGGGCAAGTAGACTGTTAGACCTACAGCGCACTGATATAACTGGTGCATAAATATACTGGTAATAGCTTCAGGCGCGGATATAAATATTTTGATTGCAAGTCTCAATTAAACTTCGATGACTTATCGCTTAAAACAATCCATTTCGATTAATAGAAAGTAATACCCAGTAGAGTTATGCGTCCTATTATATCACGGTATCGTCGGCATATAGATACATCTTTGTGATCAGAGCATAGACGAGTTAGAAGTTATACACAGTATAGTATTTGTATAGATAATGTTGTTTGATTATCTCTATGGTTTTGCTGTTTGTTTGCACATAAGGAAACTCCGTGAGAATCAGAAGAGAGCTTTAGTTGTAATCAAAAATGGATTCAGAGAACGATTACTTATAGTTCATTATTAAATGACATGATCGTGAATAGTCAATTAGACTTCATCGTTCTAAAGAGAGTCTGGAACTTATCATTTATGGTAGTAACTGCTATGGAAACTTTGTCATATTTCTCTGTTGCTGCTACAGACAGAAGCTTAAAAATTTCCAGGAAATGCCATAGAAATGAACTATCTTACTAGATCCCTTCGTTCTACAGATGCTATATTCTTTGGCCTCACGAGAAGCCGGAGGGCCACCGTTGCGTAATTGTTTTAAGCGCGTCTTTTAATTGTTCTATCGAGGGATGGGATTTATGGCGCTACGTGACCTCTTGCATAACGCCGTTTAAATTCATTTGCACTATTATTTCCGCTGCTACGAGCCATGGGAATGTTTCCTTACACAAATTTAATCAAAGAACATTCTGTTGGCAAACGGTTACAACATTTAAATAATTGAATCGATTGTTTTGTTCGAGCGTTGTCTAGACCCCATGATAACAATCTAAAGAGGCCCGCTACAATAATGATAATTTGTTTTTAATATTTGATTGGCTGTAGAAGGCTGGAAAATTGCCTTACAAATCAAACAAATTAAATGTGACTAGTATAAAAATGGTCTAAAGCGCATAAAATTATTGATACTATCATCACCAGTCATCACGTCCCATTATCCTTACAGCTGTCAATGTTGGAATCCGTCAAGCGATTTGGGATGTAGAACGTTTCAAATAAATCTATATAGGTACATAAGTGCACACATACTCTCGAAAACCTACCTTCCATGAGGTGCAGCAGCCATCACGACTGCCATTAGTAACGCTATTTCATGACGTCTGATACGAGTATTTTCAATATGATTTTTTTTTATTTTAAATGTACTTATTTTCTCGAATTTATGTTCTTTTTCTTTAAATTATTTAAAGTAACTTCTGTAAAACATTTAAGTGCGTCAGAACAGACATTATACGCCTGTATCAATACAGTCGTCGTAAATATGGCATACCATTTGTAAGTCACATGACTTTTGATTTATAAACGCGGGGACGACCAGATCAACACTGTAACATTCCATCATTAATATTAACTATTACGGTGAAAACACGAGCTTTGAACAGTATGTATTACAATTATTCTACGGTTTTCTATTGCTACGAGGTACTCGGGCAGTACCTACATTGCTAAACTGGTGATTATGTGACATATTGTAATACATACCTAGTTAGTTTAAAAACGATATCGTGACGTCGTTTTGTAGAATTTGGTAAGTGTTTCATTATAGAAATAGCCAACAAACAAGCAGACACTTAGTATGATGATAAAGTGATCATATACATGGACATCACCTATGGATAGCACTTAAGGCATCACCGACGCTTTGATAGACAAGAAAAAAGTAAACAGAAAGAATGATCAATCCTGAGAATTTTTAAACGTTGCTACAAAGATTGTCTTAACTACGAGTATAATGGGACGGGAGAGGTCTTGCCTATATAGAGAATCGAGGTTTATAAAACTACAAGCAATTTGTAACGTATGTTTATAATTAATTACGTAAAACATAACGTTAAATCTAACATTATTTAATATTGTATTCAATAATAAAACTAGTGATTTGTATTCAGTCACAAATAGAACGATCCAGAGTTTTTAAGCCTATCATGTGACTGCATACAGTACATACTTCTTTACTAATTTAGTATTACAAAAGTAGTAATCTTTACCTGTAAGTACATTTAATCAATGATTAAAGACGTGTTGCGTATAAGATGCGAGATGATTTGAGCGTGGGCACGCGTCCACAAGATTTACGAGTGTATTTAAACTGGTTTTACATTAAGCACCAACTGGGCCGATTTGATCGTAAAACCAGTCGTTATGTCTCGAGACAATATCGTTGCCGATTGCCACCCAAGTACTGAACTGTTAAATTAACTTCAGGTTAACTGGAGGTCACTATGGCGACTCTACATTGTTACAATTTAATTTTATAATTATTGTAATGTCATACGAGAAAGAGTGATAGTATACAGTTTTACATACCTGCATAGATCTGTTTTCATGACATATAAATTATTTGAATAGTTATATAAATTATACCTACCCATGTGTACCATTTTTTTTATTATAACTAAGTAAAAATTAGAAGAAAACTTTATTTACTTTTTCAATCTAAATGAAATAAGAGTAACTGACCTGGCAACTCGTAAATTAAAAACAAATTTTCATAAAATCAAATTACTGATTTGTGACCGATTGGCCGGTGCGTGTCGAGTTTTTTACTTTTGGTTGACAAAAATGCAACTTTTTGGGTAGAAATGTTTCGGCATCCACGTTGAATTTATACAAAATAAAGAGGGCAATTAAGTTGGCTCACGCCACGTCGATTGTCCGGGCGCGATCGGTCGTCTGTCTATTGTCCGTGGAAATGAACAGCAGCAAAAACACCCCGAGCTCTGACTCGGGAACGATTCGTAAATTAAAATTATAAACGAAATATTTAAATTAAAATTAGTTTTTTTTTTAATATTAGTTTCGATTGGTACAGTTTTCGACCTGATTTTATTCTACGTCTGGTACTGACAGTCGCGATGACCACGTGCAGTGCAGATTACGGACTACTATCGGTGAACAGGTTTTATAATTTCTTTTTATTGTTCTACGCAATTTAACTGCGCTGTAACAACAGACTATTTAAGTTAACTGGGAGATGGATAAACCTTCTGATTTTGAAATTAGTATTGTAGATATATTTTTGGTTTTAACTGCTTATTAACTCCGGGCCTCAATAGCTTAGTATTACAGATACTCCTTCGATATACTACACATGTAAATATGTGTTTTTTTTTTTATTATCCGAAGCGCAGCAGGGTTACTATTGCGATATATTTTCGCAGCATGATTTTCTGATTTAAAGGCTCATGTTTTTCACTTATCCCAGTCAACTACTTTACATTCAACCTTGACTGGTGTCGTCGTTGTTTTGATTCATTTACACAAACTAATTCAGTGCTTTTGTTTAAACTCGAATAAACTGAACGAATATATAAAACCATAAACAACGGTAACAATCACCTTCTAGAATAAATTTGATCCTGTAAAGACTGATTTTCCTCATGAAATTAAAGCCGTTTACAAACGAGCAAAAGGTTAGACAGTAACATGGATTTTGAAGAAGAAACATCAGTACGAAAATAACCTTAAAAACTCGAAAAAACTCAAATTACTCCTATTGTCCACCGCCAGAAATAGGTATTATGATAATCCTTTTTTTCACTGCACTGTGTATATTATGTTATTTAGCCTCAAAGCTTATTTCATACCATTAGTAACTTGGATGTATCGACAGCGCCGCTAACATTCGCTAGACAACTTAATTTGTCGTTCCTAAAGTATTGCTCGTCTGTAAACTCCCTAATAAAGACTTATATATTACGAACGGAAATCTCTACATTTAAATTTCAGATCTTATTACAGGGATTATATTATGAATCTGAAGAATTAGAAAAATCTTTTAGAATACAATGATTTCTGAATGTAAAAATAAGTACTTGATGTAAGTAGCTACGTAATACTTTTCTAATTTAAGATAACTCGACAATTTTCATATTTCCTAACTTATGATCTCTTTATTTTACCTCTGAAAATATTAATCATCTTCTGTATAACTGTACTAATATAAAAAAAATTATTTGTGTACAACCTACCGACGTTTAAATCAAGAAATAATTCGAAAATACTTTGGGAATTCGTAGTAAAACCAAGAGGGCTTGCTAAGTAACGAAGAATGAGAGTAAAAGAAACGTAACGTTACAAATTTGGTCAGCTATGGCCGGAACACGGCGACATCGGGCGTCAGGAGGCAATCGAACAGTGGCCGTTGATTGAATTGATTGAAAAAGAAATGGAGAGGGGCGCGGGCCCGCAGCCTCATCCGACGGTATTTTTATAGCCTGTCCACGTTCAAGAACGCGCCGGCGACACATTCCCGACGAGACTACGTTTTTGCACCGCAACTTTCATTAGACACCGCTCACACTCACACCGCGCCGGATCGACGCGTTTCCTTTTAATAAATGAGTTATGCGTTTATATCCAAGATGGCTGCCCGTTTTATCCGGCTCGGGTGTCAAGAATGCCCGATGAGGAGCACTTTTTTGAGGTATCCGTTCGAGTGTAATAGGCAAGGCAAGTTTTTTTGCACAATACGTGCAATTTAGAACACGCATGAATATCATAGGGCTTAATTAAACAAGATTCTTGCTTTGATGCAGTCTGTTGACTTCGTTCTACGGCTGCGACGAGCTTATGACGTCATTCATAAAGCTGCCTGACGACTTAATTTATGAACTGTAAACGTTCAAATGGGAGTGAAATGAATGAACGCGAAAATACGAGTGAAAGGTATACAACATGAGTCACTATGACGTGGATTAGCATCGCATCATTCTTTTACAATACCAAATGTTTTTGTAAAAAGTAATAATTTAGTAAAAAACTAATTCATGTTTTTAGCTCTTCCAAAAACAACTGTCACGGATATCAAGAATTTTTTATACCCACTTGGCGAAATTTTACAAAACATTTCACCATCAGATGTGTCAAGTATTGTTTAAATGAGCAGAGTTAACAGCTAGCTCCTTCAATAAATACACATACGTATCAACTAAGATACCCCGTGCAGACAGCGACGTTTTTTTGCCAAGATTTATATTCAGAGACTCTTAGGAAATAAAATAATCACGGCGGCATCGATTTGCATACAATGGTAAAATAATTTTACGCGCGTTTCGCCGCGCTTAATTCTACTTTTTATTCGCCTTTCCGCGCCCTATCTATGAATCAAACTGCTATTCGACTGGCCATTTAAGTGTTAACATTTTTACAAAATTGTGTAAATTACAATCCTGTCTTTTTATGGGTGCAAAATGTTATACTGCATTATTATGAGTTAGCGAATTATACGTATCTGAGAACATGAGGATCGCGTCCACTCAGTTATGCGTTTATAGATGTAAAACAAGGTGACGATCGCTTAAAGCGAACCGGACTAGGGAGTTCCGTTTGGAGTAGACTGCGTGGCGAGGTCGCTTCGACGAAAGGGACCCACAGTCGAGTCGGCGCCGGCTATGTACCGTCGACACAATTGCACTATGCGTTCACCCGTTAACGCATCGTCCACCGCCCTTTGCGACCGAGCGAAGGATCCTCCCGTAAACGATAGCTATAACTTTGATACAGTTTTCGGGTGGTCGGTAACAAAAGTATTATATTCTCGCTACATAATTTACATTCAGAGCAAACATCGTCCGTCATAAATTCAGCACAAAAGTGCGAGCGACGGCCGACTAGCAACAAAGGGGCATGACTTTTCCCGCAAAAAGATGATCCTTAATCTGATTAAATCTCCATCGCAGCGGACGTCGGACCGTGAAAGATTAATGAATATTTGTGCGAGGATTCCCGGGCACGTAGCGTTGTCATAATCATATTAGCCGAGAGCGGGCAGCTAGGCACGCACGCACGCACCCGGTTCCGCCGGCTCCACTCCACAGGGCACTACTGCAGTGACACCTAACCTACGTTGAAACTTTACGACGTGACTACACGAGAGGCACCGCGTAACGGCCTGTTTGCCAGACCTACTGTTTCTGTTACTGCAGCTGTTTCATCAAACATTTATTATTGTAGTGTACAAGGTTAAATAAATTTAATTAGTTCGCTACGCTACGAGACCAATTCACGTGTCGAATATACACGTATTTGTTATGCGAAATGATTTATTAAGATTAGGGTCTAGACGCTCAGTGTTCTGGCGTAGAAACCTACAATGACTATAATGTATTTTTTATTGATGATCTTCAGTGTAATAAAACCTTGATGTATACCTATTATGAGGAGCGAAGAGGTTTGTACGTTGCTTTTGTCGCGGTGGCGAATCGGCAAGTGGCATTTCGAATTTCGCGAGCGCTCAATAAACACACTCGTAAAAGAATCAATTGAAGCCCGAAAGAAATTAAACGTGAGAATGTATTGTTTCATACAAGCGTGAACAAAACGAAAAGGGTTTGCGTTAACCAGCTCTCGGCTCGTTTTCGACCTGCTTTCGAGAACATAAATGGCTCTAAAAATAAAAGTCAAATTTATGATCCCGCATTCAAAAAGTGGCACTGCATTTATATTTACACCTGGGATTAGTTAATCTGGAACAATGCGTAATTACGTCATGTTTTTATTATTCGGCCATATTACACGTCTGCAATTTAATAAATTTTAAATAGTCCTTTGTCTCCGCACTGTACACTCGATACCCGAATGTAACATGATTGTTGGTGAAAGGTATAATGGAAACTGAGAATAAAATAACATAGACGAATGATTATTTTAAAGAATAAACATTTTTCGCCTTAATTTTCACGCTGATCATGTTTTTACAAATTTTGAATTTTTTGGTTAACGCATAATTTAATAGATTTTTATAAATGTAAAGGTTGAATTGCTAACTATATTCATCACCAAAAACGTAGGTGATTCTAATAGAAGTGTCTGTAGAGTTGGAAGTGACTGAAAGCGTCCACAGACATTACATATATCTCAAAGAAATGTCCTCTGGGTGGCCCGTCGTAGAAACAGTAACATAGTTGGATTGACACAGAGTAATTAATTATTTGATGGCATGTGGTGGTAATAAAGGTGCTCATCAATGATTCAGCGACGCGAGCGGAGAGCGCGTGCGGCGCGACCATTATCCGCCATAAGACATCATAAACGGGCTACCATCATCTGCTCTTATAAAAAATTCATGCTCATCTCACATTTCGGCGCCCCTCTTAATTTCGCGTGAGCCTCTTCTAGGTTCGTGTAAAAACTTCGGGTGTCTTTTTATGACTTTTACTGCGGTATAATTGGGAGGGGCGAGCGCCCGCGTCCCGGAGGTGACATAAATACACACCCCCCACGCTCCGTGCTTTCAACTACCCCCTGTTTAATCCCATGTAAGACTATACACCCGGAAGAGCCACATTAAAATTTCTTGGCAACTAACTATCGGCTTGGATTACTTAAGAGCAAACAACTTTTAGATCACAATTTAATATTATGTCGTTTTAAAGTAACTCGAAATGAAATGTCAACGCGAATATCACAAGGTTTGTAACGTGCGTTTGGTGTGTTTATAAGAAGTCGAGAGTAATAAGAATTCAATTGTCATATTTAATTGTATCTACCAATATTATCTTCGAACTACTTGTGCAAAGTACCTTTCCCTCTACCTCTACCGGTTCTATAGCAACATAACAGAATTTAACCACAATTTGTGAATATAAAGAAAAGCACCGGAATCCCAGATGAGTTCGGCGCAAATGTGTTTTGTATGTCGAACTGCTGTCTATTCCCCTTGTTATCTATTTTCTAACTTTCTCGTTGTTAAACACAATATAGGTCGTCAGTTGACATGGTTCAATAACAAGTGATTCGTACACTAAAGGCGCACGTATATTGTTTCAACTTCGTAAAGACCTTATGCAATAAACTGCGCAGATTTTGTAAATAAAATTGCGTGATTTTAGTCAAATATGAAATGGACTGTGGTTTGTCTATTAATTGCGTAAGCATGAGAAATAATATTGCATAAGTACGTAATTAAAGACTGGTGATGTACTCGTAAATTACACTCAGAATAGGATTCCGTACCTACTACAGTTTATATTTAATGATTTTAAGTCGTTACTTAATGAAATAAAATATCTATAGGGTGTTAGAATAAAAATTCCAGCAACGTGTTCAGTCTTAGACACTAATAAAAATAGTGGAGTTGGAGAAACAGAAGTAATATTGACGGGTAGGTTTTAATATCAAAGAGGAGTGTAGTCTCGGAGTCAGTCCGCAAATGCGATTTCAATTTTAGAGTAGTGATGTGCGAGGTGGCGTAGGGGAGGCGTCGTGCATGTATTTATTTGCAAATTCCGAATGGTTTTCAATATGTAGAGGCGCGTGCCGCCTGTCGATCTCGTACATAGCATTCGTCCCCAGCCGTCAACTAGGCACTCGTACGCGAAATTAGGGATTGCTTTATATATTACATCTACTAGCAAAAACACCTTCTGCTTAAAAACATCATGTCGCGATGACAGTACGTTGCGAATATAACACAAACTCATGATAGACGACGCATGATAGATGTGTCGTGCAAAAACATAAACGTAATTGAGATTTCTATTACAAAAATTGGTGTAGACCGATCTGTTTTTCCATGTTTGTTTACATAATGTGAGTGGCGCTGGCGACGGTACGCTATCGCGTTTCGGAAGAAGGCGGACGTCAATTTGTATATTGTCATTATTAGAGACGGCGCGGAAAGTTTGGGCGCATTCATCCATCATAGTGTGACGGGTGGTCGGTCCGATAACGCCTAATACGTATTGATTTCCCACTTAGCGTTTTTCTTGAGTCGCGCGGTTCCACCCTTCCGTCCGGATTGCTAACGAGCTGTTTGTCGTACACTCGCGTCGTATCGCGACTATTGGCTTTAATCCTTCAGTGTGAAACCGACCCGCTAGACTAAAACTAATCAATGAATATCAATACTGTGTATAGGTACTACCTGCTACGTCAAAAATAGTCTCCTCAAAGAATAAAAGCAACGACCCACTGTTTAGATAAGAAGTATTACGATGTAAACATATGTGATGTGCACATAATAGACGCGAGGAATGTACATAATAAGTCTTAGATAGGGGTACATTTACCTAAATGCTGAAGAAAAAGATAGCGTCACCAAGGTCCCCGGTGGGGGTGGGAGGCGAGAACAATGGTTTCGGTTCTCACACGTGTGGAGGATTATTTGCATTCGGAAATAAAGAGAGGAATGATAAAAGAAAGGCGCGAGTGAGGTCCCACCGCCCGAGGCTGGTGTGGGGGCAGGGTGGGGTGGGGGCTCGTTACGCGAACAATGGAGAAATAATGTACAGATTGCAGTGAGCGATGCGCCCAGCGCGACTCAGGTGTCTTAGCTAGAGAGCGGACTGTATTGAACGACTGCCGGGCACGCCGCCTTCTATCATGTCGGTCCACCTTCACTTTACTACTAAACAATCATTCAGATTTATCATTAAACAATAACCCGCAATTAACCTTGTAAGTTGTACTTATGTAACTTACGTAATTAACGTATAGTAAATTTGCTAATCTATTACATCATATTGTGTAGGTACTTAATTGTCTTTGGAAGTTAAAGTTATGTCATTACGTTAGATTTATATGTTAGTTCAAATCAAACGGATAACTAGGTATAACCGAAATTTTGTGCCGATATAAAAATATTAATAGCATAATGTAATGTGAACTTTGTATTTTGAAAGTATGTGGCGATAATTTTTTTTGCTATTTAGAAACTTTATATTATAAACGAAACAAGGCTAAAAGAAGATGCCTAGAAACAACTATTACTAAACTATAGGAAGAGTTAAATGATGACCATCATTATGGAGGCTGCTCTACATAGTGACATATGACGGTAGCCGGCATCCAGACCTAAATTCCCAATGAATCAGATAAACTCACACCGCAGACCTTACAGTGTCATTCCCGCGCGTCCTTTCCATCCGTCACGATCGCTTCAATCTAGATCCGAACAGGTGTCATTTTAATAGTGCGGGTCGGTGCGAGGCCGAACCGCTCACAAAGGATGCCTTGGTAGGAAGTACGGGCAATCACAACACAATCACCCTATCCTTGCGTGACACCGAAAACGTCCTCGCTCATAAGTATAAATTAATCCATTTAGATCGTTCGCCCGGCACCGGCCGTACCGATTAGCGGAAACGTCTACTTAACTAATTTAACCCCGGGTGGTTTTAACAGAATGGATAGCAGTGATTACGGCTGACGGCTCGGTCTCGTGTGAGTCGTGGTCGTGTGACGACCTGACGACTTGACGACTTGACGACCGACGAGACCGATGTGCGAATTGGCGACGCGTATTACGCAGTTGCAATTTGAATACGGGCTGATGGTTTTGCGTTTATGAAAAACAGCATGAGACCCTATAAGGGTAACGTTTAGTTCACGGAATATTTTTTATCAGTTATCATCACCTCAACTTTCCCTGTTAAAATAACACCGAACAGGTTATTCTAACTTAAACTCACGACGTATACAGATGGAGTATTCCAAACAGTTTCTTAAATTACGTAATTTATTATAGATTTGTATTTTATAATTGAATATAATTGAGTTTGAATAAGAAAATCGATTTTCCAAGCCAATGGGCAGTGTGACGTGAATGTTAATAAAAACGGTTAGATAAGTTGTCATTGTCACGCGCAGAGTAATGCCTACCTAATAGTTGGAGTGTATGTAAGTGCTCGTATAATAGCTTTGTCTCCAATTACGTAACGGCTGAAATATCTCGAATTATCTTTATGTTTTCACAAGATTCTGTTAGTCATTCTATACTGTTGCCTTAAGCATTTAGAATGTGGATGTCTTATGAATACCTGAAGATACCAAAGATGTGCCTTAAGATAATGTGCAATAAATGGCTCTGATGCTGAATTCACCATACCCCGACAAAAATTCCCAAACCCCAGACATTTGGGCAAAAATTTCCCAAACTTCGGACATTTCAGCAAAATCGATACGATTAAACGTACTTTTAGATTGCCTTCGTATATTTGGAACCCTTATAATTTAACCATGCCTGTCATCCGATTCTCTGGGTACATAAATAACTTAATGTATTTTGTAACTTAAATCGACTATAAGTTTGTAGATACACCTTATAACTGATGCAGGACAAATGCAAAACGTTTGACAAAACAAGAAAACTACTCGAGATTATTGTCCAAGTTCGCAAACCGAATAGTTAATACGATTTCGAGGACGCGAACCGCAATTTCAGCGGTCTATTATTCACGGTGCGGCTTATACGATAGTCAGATGTTTGTAATCCGGCAAACCCGCGACATTTTAATAACATTGATCAAATAGAACAAAGTATGTGGACCGAGCACTCGACAGAGATGAAAGTTAAAAGGGTCGCGAGGGGGACGAAGTAGTGTGGGAGGAGCGGGTTGAATGTCTTATTCCCTCCACAATTCAGAGGTATTTCGTGTTTTTCATACGCAAATATATCCTCGTTACGGCGGCACACGTGAGCCCGCGATTGCGTGTGCGCCTGGGATGAACCCCGGGCGAGATGCGATACGATTGCCTCGGGAGGAAAACTACATCTAGTAATCAAGCGGGCTAGAGATGCCACTACTTTACTTGTGATCTTGCCGGCTTTATTCGTAAGTCTTGAAGTCACGAAATGACATGTTATATGTACCTATGTTAAATTATAAGAATGTGGGTCTGCGTTAAATTAAAATGCTTACCTTTAAAAATGATATTGACTTTTAATAACTAAATAGATCTAAGTACATATAAGTACTTAATTTGCTATTTTACATTGTGTCATATTATAGTAAGTTCACAATACATAATATCTTGATTATTTTATTCACAAGAGAATTCGCCTCGTGTCAAATTCGACCATAAATCACTACGTCATACCAAAAGTATCTTATTTGAGAGTTTGCTTTAAATAAATAAAATAAACGTATCTGTAAAATATGTACGTTTAAACAAAAAATTGGCTTTGTTTATTTCTACTCCTGTAAATTTTAACCATGTCAAATTTGAAAGTTTTACCACTCGACATTATGTATTTTTGAAAATGTACCGAAAGTTTAAACCTTCGCGTATTAACATACAGAGACATAATTGCAATTATGCAATGCGAAAAAAGTATTGTTTGTCCAGCATACTCTGTATTACAGTACTTTTTTCGCATTGCATAATTGTAATTATGTTATTTGGTTTCAACCAGCGATCTTTTCAACCTATAACATTACAGTCCATTATAGCTCCTGAAACGGCACTCAATATATATTTTCAATGTAATGCCATTGTATATGGATTTAAATATTAAACGGGACCTGAGGCATCTATCTATGACTAATGCTTTGCCAGCCTGAAGATATAAGAAAAAAAAATGTTTGTAAAAAAAAATATAACTAGAAAAATGTTAACAAAAAACTATTAAATTAGGCTAAGTACCTCATTTTGAGGTTAATAAAGTTGTCATAATATAATACAGCCTTTATAGTATAATTTATTGTAAATACTTTGCTATTCCTATAATATAACATACATTAAAAACCTCCTTTATTTGAAATAACACACCTCAACGCCTACTATCAGACCTCTTTCATTAATACCTCAAAGCTCTTATCTACTCTAATAAAAGTAGTAATATAAAAAAAAAAAAAATTTTTAACATTAATAAATAATAAATAAACCAACTCCAAA
>LGAG01000101.1:265039-287875 GCA_001278395.1 Lerema accius
AAGGGGGGGGGGGGGGGGGGAGTATATTTAAATGAAATTTATAGCCTATGTCACTCACACAATCAAGACAAATCCCATGACACCCCATATGTTACAATCAGTCAAGTTAGTTGGGATGTAGAGTGTGCCTAAGTAACAAACATACATACATACATGCATACGCTTGATAAACAATACCCCCTATACTCCATACACAGTCATGTAAATAATACATGGTCATAACTGTACATTGACTATGTATATAATATGGATTTTTTATCGGAGATAGGCTTTGTTATCAATATTGAGACAAAAATATATCTTTTGAATTTTTTGTTGTCTGTCTTCGTTTTGGAAAACCTAACTATTTGTAAATATATCCTGCATTTCTTACAACTGTGAACTTTTTTACTATTTCCTAACATTATCACACTTAAAATTAATTGGAAATGGTAGAAAACACTTTGAATGTGAAAGAGATGTTTTCCTCGGAACAGAACATGTATCCGTCACACACTTATGCTCGGCCACTTACTGAATCTGGACATATTATTGTTTATCAAGCATGTAATTCTACAGAATTATCAACTTTCTTGAAAAATTGTCAATGTTTCTCATTTTTATAGAAAATGTCTAGATAATTACTTTGTATTGGTTGGCATTGTGATTAAGATCTAGGATTTTTTATCAACAAGATGATTTATTCGATGTTGGAAAAAGGATATTAAGTGTTATTGAAGTTAAATATAAGTTGACATAATGTTACTGTACTTAAATGCAATGAACCCTGTAACTTTTTGATGGAACAAACAATATCTCTTACCTCATTCTTATCAAATTGTTGTAGTTGTCTGTCATTTCTTTGTTTCTCATACAGAGCTCGAGCTAAAGCACTTCTAGGTCGATATAATCCATTGAGTCCTGAGCCGCTTGCCATCTTATCATCCTCCCCAGGATTTAACTCCCAACTTACATTTAAGTCTTCATTACTTGGACAGAATTGTTTGCATCCCTTTAGATAATAACAGTGAAAATCAGTCCAAGTACACACATATTCCAAAGGTAATACTTCAAAGAATAAACACGATAGCAAAACGAAACGATAAACAATAAACATTTATGAATTACACTATCAACACACAAGATCTACCTTTTAAATATAACCTCAAATGAAATAAAGCTTTTGCCCTATATCTTGAATGAGTTCGTGTAGTTATTTTCCTTAATTTAGCATCGAATTCGTATTTGTGAGTTACAAAAAAATGTAAATACAACAAGTGTTTTTTGGCCGACGTCTATTTCATTTGATTTTGATAAGAATGTCATGTCAGCTACTGTCAGACAAGTTGTCAAGTTGACATAAACTTCACTTTTGAAGTTTGATGTTTGTATTTCTTTCGTAGAGAGGGCGTGATATTCGTTATAGTCACATTTACAAAGACTGTTACAGAAATCAAAATTAAACGTTTAATTTCTTAAGGTATTTAAAAATTCATAAAAAATATTACTTTCACTGCTTTAGATGTGAATAAAAATATGTAATACATAACTAATGCATAACTTTTAGATTCATTGGTGTATCTACATTGTTTTTAAATTGTAAGAGTAAAATTGGTTAATCCTCATTTTAATAAATTAAATAATACGCGACGTTTTCATTTTCTTTTTCTTTTTTATTTCAATTGAAAAAAAAACCGATCAATTTAGATCAAGGATTTTGACGCGTGCTGGCTGATAAACTGATTGTTATAATAATTATCTACTCATTTTATCTGCTTAATTTAAATCGTTTTGAGTCGATATTTTGATCAGATACCTAATCTTGGTCTTGTTTTTAGGTTGTTATTCCTTTTATATAACTATCCAATAAGTTTATAGTTTTTCTACATTTTTTCGAAAGAAAGAGAGACAGGTAATTATAGAGACGGACAAGAAGAAAAAAGGAAATTCAGAAGAATATCATAATATTTTAAAACAGTGTAGGTACGTGTATTTGCTACAACTCTTCCTAAAGGGCTGGACTGATTAAAAAAAAATGTGTTGTATAGAACTACCAAGTTTGGTTTTGAAATTTTTGATTCGAATGCAATTCGAAATGGCAGTTACTGCTGGTGTCGAGATACTTTAAAGTACCAGCTAAATTATATTAGAGTTATTAAAAAGCCATATAGCAAAAGTTGTCCAATATGAAGAGAATTTACTAAAGATGCCAGAAAATGGAGAGTTGGAAATGTCTGATGAGGAAAAAATGTGATAAAGTGTATTGTTCTAATAGTGTAGATGATGTATGTATAAATTAGGTATGTTTTTTTGCCATTTGTAGTACTTTAGCGGAGCTCTAGATGGAGACGTAGAGATCAAACACGTAGGCTAGATTTTACTGTAATAAGTTAATCGATTTTATTATATAAAACCTTGCAAGCGTCACCAAAGATTTAATCAAAATTAATTTCGAACTATATTAAGGACATAGGTACAGATACCAGTACTAGTAGGTACCTATATTATAAATAAGTATGAGTTATCCCCGGGCTGTTAGTTATTCTCATACGTAGGCTACACATTATTTCTGTCTTTAACATGACGATATACGAGCAGGTTTTGAGTCTAGAAAGCAACTCCCAACTTTCCAAAATTATGTGTAATGCTATATGAAAATGTTCGTGCCGAAGTGTTTGAAGTTTGGTCAACGTAACGGTTATTGCATAATAAACGTCATACATAATATGAGGGCAGCACTGGCGCAGATATGTATTGTGCTAATAGGTAGGTACTTACCTAAGTAGTGAGTAGGTACAAACTATAATGATGTCGAAAAGGACTTCATAGTTATGTTTATCTGTTAGGTTTATGGATTTAAAAATATACATTTTGTTTAAAAGTGTTAGGAGATTATTATCATTTATAGTAGTAAATATTATCTATAATAGAAATAGATATAAGTTAAGCGGATAATAAGTAATTATACTAACCATTTCTTGCTTAGAGTCGGCCGATGCTCTTGCTACAATTTCACGTAGAACGGTATTCATCATTTTGCTTTCACTAACTTCACCGCAACCTCAATAAGTAGGTGGTTGTTATGAGGTAAACCGTTTACAATATATTCTAGTCAGCAACGTTTACAACTGTTTGAAAGCGCACCGATAAGTGAGGAGTATTTAACTCCAGTAGGGATTTTCTTGCGTACTGTTCGGAGGTGAGCAACTGAACAATTTCTCAGATTTATTTGTACGAAAGGCCAGTGTTTGAGATCCGAATCCCGGTTCGGCCTTGGCCGTGACCGACCGTTCACTGTCTCACCGCCGAGAAACATTATTATTTGTAGTACTTAAGGCTGTTGACTTCACTTGAAAAAGGTCGTTTTTTGGGTAAAGCAATATTGAGAAAAACCTCCTCGATCGACAAAAATCTAGACGATACTTTTTATTTCTCGTACTTAGGTGTGGTAACAAAGCGTATTCAGTGCCTGGTTTTCTGGTTCTATCAACAATGAAGGATGCCTAATCATCTACGCTATTATCAATTATTATTACCTATTGATTGGGCAATCTTATAGTTTAATTGGTTGCTACCTGCTCAAGGAGAATATGATTTTTTTCTGTTGTCATCGTTGATTATCTACTGTTTTTGTGTATGTTCTTTTTTCCCAAATAACCGTTATACTGTAAATTTTACGGCAGCAGGGTGAGCTTAAAACACTTGAGTTTTAAGTGTGATTTTCTAGTATGGAAGTGGTATAAATCATTATTATCATTTATACATAGGCCTTATGAACACACCACATACATAGAAGTAAATAGGCAAAGTGACTTAGTAAAAATAATAAAAATGCAGGTCAAAGTATGTAGGTTAGGTATTGTATTTTTTATGCTAATAAAAAATCAATTTTAATTCTTGTGTTTTATTATTAAAACACCTATGCAAATTTAATACCTTCTGATGCCTAATCTGATACTCCTGATAATAAATTTATTTATACAAAGACAATTTTAATTTTGCTTTGTCGTAATATAATTTTCCTCTTTTGTAGTTTCCATCTTAATACCACTAATCTATAGAGAATACTGCATCTAACGGCATTGTTTTTACTCTGTAGTAAGATAAAATGAGTCATCTCCACAAACAACTATCAGTAAATAACTATTTGTAAACGGAATGTGATGTTTATTTTGCTCTAGCTGTTATAAGTTATCTGATAAAATTAAAACGTAATTAAAGAGTTATGTAAGTGTTATAAAAAAGAAATCACTTACTTGATCTTTAATCGGCGGGATTTTCAATTTCTGTAGATGAGCGATCGGAGAGCTCGACATCTTAACAGGAAAACTGTGAGGTTATTTTATTTTTACGGTATGCCGATTGGCATGCCTCGGAACTAGTGTGAAGTGAGTAGTAAATGGTCAATAAATGATGATGTTGTATACACTGCTATCTTCTTGATATTTTTACTCACGGAGATAATAATTGGCGGCGATAACGCGTTCATATTGATAAGGTTACGTACCTAGTGTAAGGTTAAAATATTTTTTATAGTATCTTATAAGTACCTATTGTAATACTTGTGTGATTAGCTTATCTTAATATTACGTACAGTATTTCCTACTTAAATATGCATTACACTAAAGACATCACCTACGCGTTGCTGATCAATAATTGAAGTAAGGAATTCGTTAAGGTCGTTTATAAAGGTTATCGTAGGTTTGAAAACTTGCTCATGTTATATATTATTCTTAAGTATCTAGTTGGTAATTAAGAAGAAATACAGTGGTAAACACTATTTTAAATAACTAGGAAGATAAGTTTTAGCTAAAGACGTAAATAATAAATGTATGAAAATATATTTATTACACTATTATTAACGATAGGTAGTTAACAATACGGAAAGCATAATGTGTTTCTGAAGGTTCAATATGGTTTCTCGATCACAGCGGATCGCCCGAAGCGATGCGCTTGCGCCGCACTGGCGCACGCGGGACATTTAAAATAATTACAAGCCATCGGAGAAACGTAACAGCCAGTGTTTTGAGACCATTACTTATTTTTTAATTCCAAAAAATGGTTTTAAGAGCACACTTAGAGCCTATTGGCGCAATTCTGGCTGTAAATGAGAGCCTTACATTCTTACAACTTACCCACAACAATTTATTTGCGGATTTACAAGCTTTTTGCGCCTTTGGCCTTTTATATATCTTGATGGGTTTTCAGAAATTTTGAAACGCTTACAATTACTTTTAATTATAGACTTCAGTAAAATTTTGATACGTATAGCGGTGTGTGTACAAGGTGCATTATATCGTAGATGTTGATATACAAATAAACATTTTATATTGACAAAAAAGGTCGAGAGATAATGTAGAGATGTATAGTTGAAGCTAAGTGAGCTATAACAATACGGGCGAAGTGTTTTAAACCCTAACCAAGCGGTCAGTTTAATTTAAATCCGTGCTCGTAGTTTTTGCACCCTCAACCGCATTCTCACAGCGGCGAGTCTCGATGCACTTCAGTTCTGATTGGATCATTACCGAGTTCATCATACCCCGTGCGATCCTCCGGCCGAGACAAAGACGGCGATACCTACCTCCACGGCCACGAGCTACGAGGGAGCCAGACAACACGACCACATCGCTCAGGAATTATTTCATATCATGATTATTGGAACTTTATTGCACTCCGTAACTAACAATTGACATTAGGAAATGCAATTTCATATTGATTTCGTAATCTCGCTCGACGTTTATTTTTATCAATGCAGCAAATCTTTCTATGATTTGCGGCTAACCATCGCGGTATCGCCGCTCGCGTTGGTTGTTTTCTTGTGGCCCAGTGTTCCAAGAAAATGTCATTAAAAGCTCGATAGGGGATAAGGTCGGTTTAAATTTTCACGTAGCGCGGCAGGAAATCAGTTTAGCCGTCACAAAGGGTGGGAAGAAACCGAGAAATTATCTTAACGTCGACGTATAAACCGCTAAACGGGCAATTACACGTTACAGGTGGTATGGAGTTATCAAAAAATAATAATTTTTCACACCGGCCGGAAGGTGGCGTGTCGATCACGTACCATCGCCGCAATATGCCCGATCGTCACTGATTTCGGTACGGAATACAGTCATCACGTTTCTAATAAAAATCCCTCGGACATCTGTTGTACTGCGTAACCACATTTATTGCTGTTAATGGCCGCTTTCCTTTGCGTTAATTTATGTTGGATTCAAAACTATAATCATAATTTTACTTGTTATCGGAACAACATCATTATTTTCGTATGTATTGGGCACAGACACCTAGTAGAGTATTTATTCTTTACGTGTAATTATTGTATTGGCCCTTGATTTAAACTTAAATTATGAAAATCTTCGAAAGAGCTTTTTAATTAAATGTATATCATTATCTAGGTACACGTATATTTCGTCTTCCTTATTCCTTAAGACAGCATTGATAAATGATAGAGCACTTTAAGAAGACTCGATAAGTAAAATACAGTTTATTTTAATGAAACAGTTTTTATTATTTCACCACCCAAAGGCATTGGTAAAAGTTTTACCAATACCAAGTGATTTAAAGTTAGTTTTGGACAGATACATATTTTAAATCTGCATACATTTTTTCTACAAGCAAAAATGTACCAGACTTAATTGACACGTTAAAGTTGTAAGCATCGTTCGTAGGCAAGACATAGATGCAGCATTAAGCATAGACTATATTAAGCATATTATTCGAAATGGAAATGAATTAAATATAATTGGAATAATCGTGGCTCGGCAATACAAAACAAAGGGAAGGAGTGGAGCTGTGGCTGCGGAGCGGGAACGAAGGATTTCAATTTGGAACGTGATGAGGCGAGTTTTCATTTACGTACGGCCGGTATGTTCGATCGCAGGTATTCCTGGTACTTATGTTTATTATAAGAAAAACAAAAGTACAAAATCCTACTTTAACTCTCACTGCTTAAGGACAATTTTCGCGTACCTACTTTAAGACTGGTATTGTTTTTAAATTGGTTATAATTAGGTTTTTCTATTCCTGCAAAAAAAGTAAATAATGTACCGTATTTAATTTTAATTACCAGAATAAAAATTGATTTGTTATTAATTGGGCACTTTCTACTTTAATTATTATTTTTACCCTTACTATACTTTTACCTTATCTTACCTTATACGTAGGTAATAATCTCAGAATTAGGTACAAGTCAAAAGTCAGACGGAAATGAGTTGATAGATGCAGGTAATGACGCGGACGGCTGAGCTGTGATCATTCTAATTGTCTAACTTTAATGGTGTTCTGTGAAAGGTTTCATTCGATTAAAGGGACAATTTTCAATCAGGTAAGCACGTACTTAATGTTTAACAAGTCCAAACTATGTTAACTACTGTTGGGCGGTATCTAATCAGAGAGTAAAAAAAATCTGCCTAGTACGTATCGGGTTTCGTAGTTAATCGTTAGAATGTTCCCTACCTTTTCCCCACAGTTTCATGCTCATTTGTATCTTTTATCCCGCGGGAACAAATGCGTTTAAAAGCAAATGGGTTAAATTGTAGCCTACAAACAGATTTTTTTAATGTATCTAATTGGACTAGCAAGCGAGCTTGCAGTGTTTACTTTTCACTGCCACTTGGGATAGGTATTAGTCGATTAGTGTAAGCATTTGTTAAACTTAATTCTTGGCAAATACTACAAAACGAAATAAATATTCAATTTATAAAGTGCTCTGACAGAAATAGACTGAACGTTAACACTTGTTATTCATGTAAAGTGAATCATTTTAGATTGTAAATTCTTCATGTATGCATTTTGAATAGCTTGTGAGTGCACACAAATTACAAGAAATAATGAGTTAAAGTCATATCTCATTACTAAAGTTAAAGCTCAACGACTGTGGACAGGTTAAGAAGTTCTGGATGTAACATGAACTCTACATAATGATCGTATTGCCAATTGTAATGATATTGAAAATTAAGTCTTGCATCCTTTGGTTAAGGTTTAATATGGAAATTATAGGATATCGTGTTGTGATGTTTTGGATGTACGATTAAAAGCTCGGAGGCGTTCGTTAGGCAGTTCCATAATTAAAAAATAAAATTGACGCTTCGCGGCGTTCGCGGCGATGTGCTGAAAAGTTATACGAGTAGAAACTGAGTGATGGCGGCGAACTCTTTTAAATATGCATTGTTTTTTATTGCTGATATAAACCTAATTATTGTTATGATGCAGGTAACGAATGGCTTTTAAATGTTTATTAATATAGATATGCACCTGTTTATTAAGTTCAGTTGGAAACCTGTTCAATTACAATAAAATTGCTGATTACGATGGACCTTTTGAATTTCACGCATATTCATTATCTTTTTTATGTCAGCCAGTCCATTTCTTCTTGGACCAATTAAATGTAATTTGACACACACACTAAATTTCGCTACATAAGTACCTATTCGTATGAAAAATTATACTTATGTAGAGGTCTATAATAGGTTAGTTAACACAACCAAATTAGACCAATTTTGTCTTTCTCACAATACAAGCTGTTGAAGTAAAAATCAACTAAGCACTTCAACCTTAAAAAGGTATTGTACAATATAAGGATCATCAACATCGAACATTAAGCAGGTAAGTGCGCCAATCTCAGCTCATATTTCCTCTCAGCGCCATTTAGATAGCGCTACAAATTGCGGCCCATACCTCACGCCACATCGAGTGTTGACCGCCCGAATAATTAAAGCGCTAATAATTACTCCGTGTTGGTGCTTGAAATGCAAATCTTGTTGCCCGCAGTGTCTTCAACTTCAAACCTGTAGGGTTGTCACCTAGCTTAATTAAATACACTCGCGGACGACAGAATCGGGCCGCTCTGCATTTTTTTTATCTCTAAGCTAAGATTTTTTTTAGTTGAAGCATTTAAAATAAGGACAGGGTGACTAGATTTAAATATGTGGTAGTACTTTCTCATATATATTCGTATTTATATGCCTGAAGTAGAAAAATAATGTTAGCCTAAATATCTTAAAAAATGTAGAGCGACTCGATTCTCGTCTCTGGGATTATACCTATTTGTATTTTTTCTTTTAATTAATAAAGACTGGAATTACAAGACGTTCATTTAAACTTACAAGTTTAAAAAACTTTAACAAAATAAAACTTCGAAAGGGACGCATAATCCGATCAAATTAGTTTTGTACTGTTTCCATTAAAGATCACAAATCCACCGACCCTTCCATAAAAGCCTATTCATATAATAAAAAATATTTATACAATTTCAAATAATTTAAATTAGTTCTTTTATTTTTGACAGCCCTACTGACCTGCGAATTGGGAACAGATAAGGGCATGAGATTTACACCTCCGCGCGTCACGTCCCGAGACTTACCGTTCGTTGACCGGTTGTGTTATAGTTTTTTTACCAGGATCCAGGGTGTTTAATAAACTTTATTACAATCCTTTGTGCCTTGTACATTAATCTTTAATTAGCGATACCCATGACTTGGGGTCTGCTAATTATACGACTGTGCCAGATGGCGGGTAATACTTTTCGAGCTTACCTACATATGTGTGGGCATGTACCTATGTATGTGTGTTCACTTTTTACACTTGTTCTGCAGGTTAGATAGTTTGATGGACCTCAACATAAAATGAGATGACATTGTATTCGTCTCCACTGTGGAAGTGTCGTTGGCTGTATTTTTTTATTACAAAACAAAACAAATACGTAGTTACTTATTTATGTTTTTTTCATATCAAAAACACTGGAAAAAAGCAATGCCATTTTGACTGTCTCGTTCGAATCTGTGGTATATTTTAATGGTGGGAAGTTCGTCATTTGGTTCCTGCTATTATTTCGCAAGCAATCAGCTTGCCTGTGACAGTTAAATTTGAAAGGTGTGATCACTAACACTAGGCCGTCAAAAGTCTTGATACTTGCTATAAATATAATTTTTTTTTCGAAAACGAGCCCTAAGAAAAAGTATAAAAATATTCTGGAGAAATTACCACATTGGCCTTAATACGTGATGTCCCACTACAATTCCTGGGTCTCTCATAAATGAAGAATTCTGGAGTATAGATACTACACTATGCTAGTTAGTGAGGGTTTCGTTAAACTTAAGTGTTCGAAATACTCGTAGTTACTTCCGGAAGTCGACAGTTATAATTGAAACAACAAGTTACGAGCGTTTCCATAATAATCATCTACCGGTATAGTAATTCTAAGATGCATAATTCATATCTACTATGCCATGTTTTTGCCTAATTGAAACAAAAATGCAAATAAAAGACTATCTCGAAATTAATTTAAGTAGAGAGTACAAGGTATCAATATCTGTTTTCGCTCTAATATTGCAAGAAAAAACTTCAAAAAACGAATACAATTTTTTCATTTCTGACTGCAATTTAATGAAACACGAAGGTTAGGAAGTGAATTTAGAACATGAACTTTGTAATACGATTTGTAAGTCTAACAAATTCGTTCCTTATATTTTTGTTCTTTTTAACAGTCGTTTTATGGAAATAGTTACAAAATAATGAATCTATTATTACTTCTTGGATTAGCATTTATATTAATAAAACTAAAGGAACGTATAAATTATAAATCATCGTAAATTGAAGCTGGTCACGTCGAAAGGTAGTATGAAAATCGACTAAATTACCTGCGAATTTTCCTGTTACTTCTAATTCTATTTAATAAGAGTCAATAGCTCGTAGCGGGAAACAGAAAAAGATACAGAGTAGACATTCTAGAGGTTTTTCCGTCATCCCTTCATTTCTTGGGAAAACCTTTTCCCGCGAACGCAGGCACGACAACAAAAGCTAACAAATCCTGTTTGTCCAGTGGGAAGCGTCCGTGATTTAATACAAATTATTATTAGACGACATAAATAACGCTTGCAGGGGCGAGGCAGCCTCCTTAATAAGTAATAAAGGGGTCATCTTTCTTACTGAGAGCGGCCGGAATTAACTGTTGCCGACATATGGCGTTGCACACCATGCTTGCTCGCTGCAGCGTTCGGTACAAAAATCCTAATTTATGAGTGTTGTAACTTCATTATTAAGTTATTGCCTTTTAAATATTTTCAATTTAAGCTTTATTCCTATGCAAACAGTTTCGTAGAAACAATTAAAAACATCAACAACTCTATTTAAATGCGGTTGGTTATTACAAGGTCTTATGAATCAGCAATCAGTCTCTGATTTTATTGACTAATTCATCAACAACTACCGGAAATAGTTTAAAGTATTACAGTTTTTATAAACAAGAGTGCGGATTTGAGTCTATTTATTGGCTCAATAATGATAAAGGTGTTATAAATGACTAAAAAACTGAAGTAAAACTTTAACTTTACTGAAGTGTCCAAAAACTTTTAACGTTGCATTTTGTATCTTAAGACAAAATATTAGCTTGTTTTCTTCGCAAACTTGTGCTCAGTTAACATCAAAACAAGATGCTGATGAAAATATGTGCCATCAATAACAAATAAAGATGTTATGGTGAATTAATATTGCAGGTGCGTACAAGGCAGTTGTTTATCGTGGGCGCAATTCATTTATCGGTTTATTAGCGCAGTGCGTGTTAGGAATACACCGGACTCCACTGTATAGGGAAACGGGTGGTTATTGATATTGTTAGCTTATATCGTTCATTCTATTAACTGACATTTTAGTATTTAGATAGGTCGCTTGCTAAAAGTTTCTGTCATCTCTCTACTAGTCCTTTTTAGGTGATAGACACTTGGTATATTTGTAGCTTAAATAACGGATATCGTTCTAGGATACATGACTGTTATCTCGGAGAATTATTACATTTGCACCAATGTTTGTTTTGATAATTTGCAGCTGAAAGGCAATGGCGCAGGTGGGGAGGGCTTTATTGTTTTAATCATTTGGCAACCTTAATATTTTTCACCACTTTCATGTAAATCCTAAACATCGACTTAAATAAAAAAAGAACCTTTAAAATCTGCATTCTGAAAGCGGTTCGTTACAGTGCTATCAACTTAACTTGTATTAAGCTCTCTGAGTAATTTTGATAGCTTCAAAGCTGAAAGGGTTAGCGGTCACAGGGCGCCGCAAACCGTCGGAACACCCGTAAAGCCGGGCGCACACAGCCCCCATTACTGTACTAATCGGCAGAGTGCCGACGCTCTAAATATCGCCTTTACGCAAATTTATCGAACCATAAATAACAACTCTATGAAAAATATAAATGTTCTCTTTTTTCTATCGTTTTCCGAGTATCGTGTTTTTTTCATAGAGTCAAAAGCTTGAACAGACCACTTTCGCATTATGGAATTGCCAAAACTCTATTTGGGTTCGGGCTACGAATGTGGTTAATACAATTCGTTGTTAAGGGAAACTCCATCTTCGGCTCGTACGAATTGGGTATAATCTACTCTGCACTGAAGTTCGTTTAAGACATTTTGATATGGAATGTTATCAGTGAGCGTAGAAATGAGATATTTTGGCAGTATTACGCAAATTGGATAGCTTTCAACACTCAACGGAGTAGGTTCCGAAGTTCGCGGGGAAAATTGAATTAAAAATATCATAAGACGTAAATATGTATGGAGACCGTAATGATGTCGGTGCAGTCTCGTCTGCCGTATGTGAGCAAATTGCGGCATTTTGGCCACTTTTACGACTGGTTTGGTAAAAATATTAATAAATGCTGCGTTTACCACAAGTTTTACCGCTGTCGAAAATGACAGACAATACCTAATTATAATGGTTAATCTTTTTTTCCCATTCACACATTGTAAATAGTGCATGAACTTTAAAATTGTATGCTTTGTTTGGCTTTTTACTTTACACTATATTAGTGCAGTATGTGTGTATGTACCTACTTCAGTCTTGATACTACTGTGTGTCCAAGAGGTGTCCTGTCTGTCTGTGTATCACATGTACCTAGAGCAGTGTGCGTTTCTTTCTACATTAAAAAATGTATACTTGTAACACACATTCGGGGTAAAATTAACATTCTCCATTCCTTCTCCATGTAAACTTCTATGCCAAACATCAAACTCAACTCGTACGCGTGTAAAATTATAAATAATATGTTTATAAATAAGGCCTTTACATACCTACTCATTTTATTTTAAGACTTAAGACCAATAGAATAACTAGGTATAACAGTTGAGCTACGTCTTAAAAATAACTTTTATCGTCGTCCTGTATTATTAATATTTTATTGATGGAAGGTTTTACTGCTTGCATCATTGACGATTATCTCGCGATGATTATAAATCACTCTATTGTACTCTATTATTATCGTAGCAATTACTTCACCCATGTAAAATAATTGCTGTAATTAAAGTTAGATTTAATAATTAATATATTGTATTGTATCATCTGTTGCAATTTTGCGGTTGCTAGTATGATACGGGTAAGTACCTTTTATTAATATATCTACCGTAAAAGATACGTAGTCTTCTTCTTCATCATAACTTATAGCTGCCCCACTGCTGGACTCGGATCTCTTATAAATATGATGGGTAGGTACAGGCCATAGACCATAGGTATGCTGCCCAAGTGCAGATTGGAAGACTTCTGTGCGTTATTTAAGTATTTAATTTAGAATACGCAGGTGTGTAGGATTCCTCAGGTTGTTTTCATTGACCGAAACAAGTGATACTTATTTCGTTTCTAATACTATACATACATAACTTTCTGATAATTAGAAGAACGTAGTTCGAACTCTCCTGAGCTGAACATCTGTTCGAAAGAGGAACGTTCAAACCTTAGAAGTTCTTATTGAATAATATTATTGATTTGCAATGTCGTTTTATTGATTACCAGACGTTTGGAAGTCGATGAAAAGTACATTCAAAGATTAAAATACAGAGTACTTAAAACAAGCTTGAGGCAAACAAACGCGTGTTAAAAGAATAGCTCCGCAACGTATGTGTTTAATAATAACAGTTTTTATTTATACTTGTTAGTTTGTCTAGAGCTAGAAGACTATTACGGCGGTAGTAATTATGCTCTTAAATTTTAATCCTTGCCTGCCAGACAGCCACAAAAAATCCAAATGATTTTCAGAAAACGTCATCTGTAATTTTTGATAATTACATATAAGCGGTCTAAAATTAGCCGATCGGACTACTTGAGCGTGGGATGAAGACACACATACGTAAATAATTGTTTCTTATTACAATCAACGTTAATCTTTTTTCGGAGCAGATTCCGGCGAAGGCACCATCGCATTATGTTTAAGAATCGACAGCTATAATTTCTGTTCAATCAAGATTTAATTGTTTTAATGAGGCTTCATGCGTGAATGGCCGGCCCAATTATTGTTTATTTTTAATCGCCTCAAGTGGTTTTTATGTTCGCAACCAGGCACGCATGGCGGCCCGGAGCGATCATTTTCATTATTTTAATAATGTAAACTTCCAATAATAATTTACAGTGATTTGGGGTTAAACACGTTAAGAGATATTTATGAATTCCTCGAGAGATTCGAAACGCAGTTAGCTCTGTAATTTGATCCTCCGTCGACCACAGCTTTTTTATTTGTTGCAGTTAGGGCATGTCCATTCTAAATCTAAACACCTATATCTACGTACAGCTCTATAATAGTGGAACACCTGCTGGCAGTCTTTCATTCTATCGATCTTATTACTCCAATATATTTGTAGGTATACCTACCTGCTAACACATAAATAAGCACATAAATATATACTTATAATAATGAAATATAAATAAGCTTTACGACACATTCAATACATTCCTCACTCTTTTATATAAAAACTAGTCGATCCGCCCTCGCTTCGCTTCGGGAAACGTATGCCGAAACGAAAGTAAAAAAAAGTAGCTTAAGTTACTCCTTATTACATCAGCTATCTGCCTGTGAAAGTCCCGTCAAAGATTAGCCGGACCAAACAGACAGACAGAAATTTAAAAAAATGTTATTTTGTTATATGTACCGTGTACCTACATAGATATGCAATTAGTAAAAAGCGGCGGTTTTAATGTTACAAAGAGACACTCCAACACTAACATTATTTATTCGTATAGATGTTGTAGAGCGAGGATTAGACGTGAGCTTTACTTTTAGTAAGTCTAGTCTAGTGAGATATTGTGGTGTGGGTCAATTACAATTAATTATACCACAATCACCACTTAAGTTGATCCTTTACCCAAATAACAAACGGGATCAACGACTTCACCAATGTACCGACCAAAGTACAGAAATGCTCAACAATTTTTGCCACTAGCGGTCACTAATATGTCATTATAATAATATTAATGACTTAATAAACCAATCGAAATATACCTACTTACGATTATTATTATTATTACTCATTTTACTAAGCAGGTAATTTACTGTTCATATTCGTAATTAAAGGCAATTCTGAACGTTATAAAATTTGAATTGGTCTGATTGTCAATTGAAATGTCATTATTAGCACGATTCGTAATTGAGTCGTGTGCTATGACAATTGGCATTAATTCCGATCAATTACTAATGATATAGCTCGTTATCGTTTTGTTTATTTTACATATAAGTATAATAACTACGTAGGTAGGTAGGTAGGTATATGCGCAGTACTATAAATTATAATTGAAGCTTAATTTGATTTTAGACGTCATTTCGGGGTATTCAGTAATTTTCAATTGAAATTGTTGTCGAGTATATTATAGCTGATATGAAGCAAGTAGAATATAATCATCAGAATCCTGTGGAGTGCGGAACTAAAGGAAGTTTGTTGAAAGGCTGAAGGGAGGTGCAAATAACAAGTTAGTTAGCCGCGGGCACGAGTGTACGAACTTTATATCGCGCATTGCGCTATGCTTCATTATCTCAGCTATTTTTGCTTTGTTATGCTTCTACAGGGCTGTCGGGTGATAAATTATGATACAAAATTGATTGCTTAACTCATTAAACTATTGTTTGGTTAAAAAGTTTTACAGGTGCCATATGAGTTCCGTTAATAAGACGGAGTTAGGATGCCTGCATGTAAGTTTCTGTTCATTTATTTTTACAGTACATTTTATTCTTAGGTAAATCTTACGCTGTGATGTAAAGAGAAAGTTATTTCTAAATTATGACTAAGTATAAACGAAATAGGTGATTTGTTCTTTGGTCTCTAATTTTCAAAAGGTTATATCTGCATATTAGAAACGTATTTATCATTTGATGCGGTGGAGGAAAAAATTGTAAGGAAACTTTTATTTACACCTGAGTGATCTGCAGCAGTTTTGCTGTAAAAATAAATAAAATGTGTCGGTTAACGATGTTCAATACATTGAAAGTGTCAGCCCTGTCCCCAGGTGAGACAGCGAGTCGCCCGCGGCGCTGCGCCGGCGCACCCCCCACTCCGTTGATCGATCGCTCGGACCCACCAATTAGGTTTCCGCGATCTATCCGCTAATCGTCCGTTCCGTTCGATAGGATGAACTATCGCCGTAGAACAAAGAAAGGCTAACAGGCTTTTACCAACTCTCGTGGAATCGGCTTGTGACATAAAGTGGAGTACAACAGGATTTATTAAGCCTAACTGTAGTAGTACTTCAAGTTGTTTCAGTTTCCTGTTTCGAATTGTTAACATGCCAAAAGTTACTGTCAAAATTAGCTGCTTATAATATTAAAACTGTTAGTATTTTTTTGGGATATACTAATAATAGACGAAGAGAGAGGAATTACAACAACTTTAAGTCACTTAAAAATTCTAACCGAGCAAACAGCATTAAGGAAATTGGCCATTTTACTAAAAGCAAGCAAACCTCAATTAGGTGCAATTGTAATAGTGACGCCGTGGAAATAAATAAGAGTTGGCTCCATTAGACGAGAGTTAATCTCGATGACGGAACACATTACTGACGCCGGTAATGAGTGGAGCGAGCTGACACCATGCTTTCAGCTCGTTTGTAAGGACAAGTCCTATATTACTACATAGTATTAAATAAATTATAATAACATAAGGTACCTACTTTATGAACATTTTATGACAACAACATGATGATGAACATTAAGATCTTTGTTCTTATTTCAGACGTGTTTTGTAAAAAAAGTTAGTAATATATATTTATTTAATAAAAAAAATTTACGTTTCTTTCAGAGGGTTCGTGAAGTTAAAATAAATAATCTGGTTAACTGGATTATAGACTGCAGTGCTTATTTGACGTAATTGTTGTAAGATGATAAATATTGTTACATGTGTTAAATAATTACTTTGTTAAGTTAAAAACAGGGTGACTATACAAAAATGTCTATAGTGACGGTGGTTAGTGCAGTGCTCTATGATCAAAAATTAAAAATAGTTCAAAATTCTGTATAATGTACCTAATCTACAAAATCAGCAAAATTGAGAGTATAGCAACAACATTTCGTCTTACCAATCTCTGTTATTAGCTAAACATACCTGTCCTAATTTTTACTGCTTTATGTGGAGCCGAGCGGAGCGTGAACCGCGCGAGCGAACAATTTACGAACTCCTAAAGGCATTTGGAAGTACTGGTACGAAATAGGCATGGATTTTGTTGGTCCTAGCTGGCCGGTAATAGCAACAAACAACTTGCTGCCATGGTAACGAATCGCCTAAAGCCACTTATACACTAGTCTCAATTCTGCAACCAACACACGTGACGTGCGTTCTCGTATAAGCACTCACACATGTACTGACATACGGAGGTTTCTTAGGGTTACCCGGAGATTTACATATATTGAGTCAATTGTGCTGATGTTCAATAACAATCTTAAGTAACGGTGTATCTGTGAAGGTAAATTAAGGCCAAATGTGTCTTGCTTAGTTCTTACGAGTACGTTCTTACCTTGTGGAGTTAGTCTCCAGACGACTCGACTGAAAACTTAGGTGCAAGAGTACACTATACTAGAGGCGAGAAATACTATCGTATTATTTACGGACTGGCCTACTAATATTTACTAACAGAACTAACCTACACTAACAGCCTTAGCTTCCACAGTCCCCTAGAGAATAGGACCAATTTACATAGGTCTTTCCTGGAGTCCTATTCGAGGTTTGTTACGATGTTAATGGGCGACAGGGGATGGTGGTACTGTTTAGTGTTGGTAGAGTATCCTTATCTATAATCCTGAGTTGTATTTAGCTGCATAGGTATAAATCTCTTGAATTAATGTGTCGCTTTTTTTTTAATTTCGTATTTGTAGAAATGACCACCATAATAGGTATGTGGCATTGTAATAAGCTATATCATCAGTGAGAAGTGGTAATGCAGGGCTATCCTGAGGCGATGATTAGTGATTTTATAAACATTGTTACACAGCTTTGTTCCCTAGACTGCTTTAGTGGTTACGATATAAGCAATAAATATGATGCCCTGACACCTCAATTTTGAAACCTAAAGGTCTATAAAGTTCGACGAGACCGCAATGATGGAAAATTAGCAAGATCCAAGCAAGAGTTGGGGTGAAGTATGGATAGCCGGCGGCGAAGGCGACGAACAATAGCCGAGCATCTCACGTAGCGACAAATCTCCCGCCGGCCGCGGGCACGGGGGACAGAGACCACCACACCCTTCCACCCTACACCAGAAAGGGACACAAGGTCCTGCACTCGCGAGATTATGATTTATCCTGTATAATTATCGAATAATAATCTTCTTTGCATCTCTCGTTATAACATTACGATAATTTAGTCCCATTACATCGGGTTCTAAGCGGTGACCGTTCGCTAGCCTCGCAACGATTGATAATAATCGCTCGCGAAGTATAATGGCGTACACCCACGGGTAATTATTGTTGTGCAGTCGTGAGTTCGTGAGTCGGTGGAATGGTGGAATGCATCTCCTTCGGGGGTTGCGCCGTAAACCAACACGGCTCCGTTCGCCCGGCCGCGTAAATAACTGATCGCTTTCCCGTGCTAATGATAGTGCGGCCGCGAGCTCTGGCGTCCTCCTTACTCGATCCCGATAAAATAATTACTAGTACTTATAAGTGCTCGCACTTAATACCGATCCCGTATTGCTCATTAAGTTCATTACATGCCTTCATTTTGTAAGCGACCTACAATTCTTTAGCGCTTTCTCAGACGCGTTAACGTAGTGTAGCAGATAATAATATTGAAAAGATCAGTATTGCAGTACACACATGCTATTAAAACATAATCAAGGCTCACAACTTTGTATCTTAAAATACAGAACGTACCTATGAGTAACTGCTTGGTAGGACTATAGGAGAAAATCTAAAAATTCGTGAACGCGTTTGCCAACTCTTTCTGTCATTGAATTTACGCTTCAATTATGAACCGGCAGTAACTTAAGATAACAGTTGTACTGTGGTAACATAATTTACAACTCGAGTAGACATTTATACATATTTTTATTACTTTCATAATATCAGTACAGCAAATGTGTAGGCACAAAGGTCGGAATGTAAATTCGAGGAACCGCAATAAAAGTTGGCGGAGTCTCGAAACTGTTTGAAGTTACAATGAAGTCATTCCTTTGTCTGGGGGCTGGATCACCCGCCTGAGGGTGCGATCGCGAGTGCATCGCAATACCGAGGTTGTATTGACGTTTGGTCACGGGGCATCGAGCGCTGCACTTCTCCAACGTTAATAGGCTCCAGTGGCCGACGGCTCCGTTATAGCTAATGATTGGCCGGCATTAAGTCCCGGCTGTTCCGTGCGATTATTGGATCTAACAGATAATTTTATATCGTATTGTCCCGGAGCGTAAAATTTTCCGTTGTTATTACGAGCGGACGAGCGGACGAACTCGTCTCGGCCATATCTTCCATCGCTTAGGACTTCTCCAATTAGCAACTATGTATACCGTGTTGCAGTTTGCCGCAGGGAAATGTGAATAATGTGCAATGTGTAATTTCGCTTAGCAACTAAAAAGGTGCTGTACGATCATGTTAATTACTCGCGTGTTACTGGATAGGTATTGAAGCGTTAAAATGCTGTTGTGGAAATATTAAAGTTTTAGATAGCCAAGCTCGTAGGTACGTGCCTGTACTATTCTTAAAATGGTCACTGAACGCTTCATATATTAATAAACAGATTATGCCTTCAAGTATGATTGCAACAGCATTTGTCAGAGGAGGGAATTATGAATAGAGTGATCGTGGAAGTTTGGTTGTGAGGTGATTCACAGCACTGACTCACGAGCTCCATACTTCTTCCCCAGGTAATGAGCCTCTAAATCAAACAATAGCATTAAAGTGTCAATACCGGTTCGATAACAGCTCGCCGTTTTCTTTTGCACGCAGAATTATGGCCATAAATCCATACAAGGCCCGTTTAGATCCTACGACTTGTCGGCGGTGTTCCATTTCTGTAGTCTGTGTTCGTGGTTTGAAGAACCGTTTGTATGCGAGGTTTATAAAGTATTTTAAGACTTTGTACTACGATTTGATTACTTTATAATTATTACAAAACTTAAGTAGGCATGTTATGGTTATCACTATTATTTTTGTACTTAAATTTACCTTGTGCGTTTATAGGTACCTTGGGCCTAATTTTCTCACTGTTTTTGGCCGGCAATGCATTGGGGCGTCTACCGTGAGTGACGCAGACAACATTTTTTATTCTTTCAATCGTCCTTATACACTACTTAAAAAACCTTTTTATGTTTATAACTACGAGTATCTCTGCTATAAATATTTAAGTATAGTTAGGCTACAATCTGTTTTTTATATTTTCTCTGAGTAATTTCTTTTTTATAGTACCAGAAATCGTTTTATTTTTGCAGTACCAAAAGCGTTGCGTCGCGAGTACCAAAAGCGTTTGGCATTTGGCGGTGCAAATGACTGTCCAAATTACGCAGTTAAGTTCCCGAGCTGCGGTTTCGCTGACACCCTTCCAGCCGACCTTTGCTGCGAACTGCTGAGAATACCATTAGCCATTTAATAGCTTTAACTTTGTATATCTTTCATATTATTAACTTATATTTTTTGGGATCTTCGACGTTTGCTTTTTATTTATTAGTTTCATTTGCGAATAGTTTATCTCAATTAAAGTACCTACGAAACTTAATATTCTTTTACTTTTGCGCATTTGAGAAAATAACCAATTTTGGGTTTAGAGGAAGCGTACAAAATATCAAAAGACCAACAGACTAAATTAACTTTTCGAATCAACTTTGCTACCTAAATATTATGGACTATTTATGGATTTAAATCTGAACTTAAAAGATAATATTCTCTATTAATATTGCGTACGTTACAACCATTGGAATTTTGAGCGTAGAATCAAACAAAACACTACAAAGTCAATTCAATGTCATGGGACAAGGCAAGGGGTTGATAAACACAAGGCAGGGGTCGTGGGCCGCAGATAAACACGGGTGCTCAATTTGTGTAGCTGTACAAATGCGCAACTAGCCCCACCGGACAACCCCACTACGAGTTGCAACTCTTTCGCTTTGTACGACCAAATTTATTGAGTTTATTGATTTGTGTCTTAATGAACGTGCTGGGAAGTTTGTCGATATGGGTACATCACTATATTAATATTATTATGATATTTATGATTGAAGGCACTACTACAATGTCTGTCTATGGTAAAGTTCTTTCATAAAGAAAAAATGGAAGTAAATAATTCTGCTATTCTGTACGCCTTTGTAGAAAGAACGAACTGAGTTTGGTAATAGTTAGTTAGTCGTAGTAATATAATAAATGTCAACCTGATATTAAATATTAATAATCTTAATCTTTAAATACTGATCCAGTTTGTAATAACGTAACTAAAGGTCTTTTAATAAGAAGAACTTTGCTAAGTTTAACTAAGTCTGTAACTTATACCATACTTTTTATTCCGGGTAAGAAATATGTTTCTGCAGTGTAATAAGATAAAAGTTAAAACTTCGAAAATGGAAATCGCTAAGAAAGATTATTTTGCAGCCCTAATTGCGTGCATTTTAAATTAAATAAATAACTAAGACCAAAATATGCCCTTTATTAATTAGCGTGTAATCAAAAATGATATAATATCAATGATATATACGAAAAGGACCCAATCTGGTTTATTTTTTTCGCATTGAATGTATCGCAAAACACTTTTTTGAGTAGCCTACTAGGAACGTAAGGTATACAGGAGGACACTATAAAATATCAATGTTTAATGTAGTAGGTAGTTCATTAAAGTTGTCAGCGTTACAAAGTCGTTTTGTACGCAACACTTAACTTTAAGTAGGTTATTGTTGAAGCTAATGTTGATCCTGTAATCCTCATCGGGAGCGCTCGGAATAAACAGTAGGTCTCATTAATCACCTCGGAGGAGGGGGAAACTTTGTCTATTCGAAACTCCACCTGACTCGGATATTTTCTTTTAACTTTTAAGCTTTGTTCAAAAGTTTTGATGGACTTTGAGTTTTAAGTAAGTTGAATAGTAATATATCTTGTGCCGGTGCCAGACGACTCCATTCTGTATTATAATAAGCTGCACTAGAAGTACCTACAATGTCTCGGGAACAGGTATGTATTCAGGGAAATTTGAATTTGATGAATTTATTTATATTAGCATATAGTTTTATTCATTGTATAATCAAATATTACAACTCTTTGTCAACATGTTAGTTCGTATCTCGATATAAAACTAATTCGCATATTTCTGTCCTTTGTTTTCGTAATACTTTTCTCATATGATATTTCAGCGATGTGTAGGTAGTGTAAACGGATTTTATTCATGCGCCGGATTATAACGACGAAAACTTTTATGAATATATCTTATGACGGGGCAAGAATATATTATGAAATAGGGTGGGGTTGGAGCGTCCGACGTAATTCCATTAGGTAAGCGGCGCTGCCATCTAGCCCGGAATTAGTTCCACCTTATTGCCGACTTGAGAATTTTTATCACAGCTAAAGCAATCAGAGCGCCAATAATTTCCCTCATAATGACTCGGCGGTCGTAAAATTTGAGCATTGCGCCAAAATGGTGGCACATT
>LGAG01000101.1:296010-311684 GCA_001278395.1 Lerema accius
GTTACCGCCTGTAACAATAAAAGGATCAATGTTAGCAATTTGTTAGAAAATACACATGATACAGCTGACATGTTTTCGAAAGTGGTTAATTTATTTGCAATGAGGGAAGGTTCATTGTTGTTAAAAGACGCACTTATGTATTAAAGTAAAAGATTCAATTTGCTTTGCTGTTTTATTTTAATATTTTGATTAGTTGAAATAAAATATATCAGTTACTTTAATAAAAGAAAACATAGGTAAAGGATTTACTGGCGACTTATGCAAAAATATGTCTTCTAGAAACGCATCACAAAGGTTACCTACATTACTGAGGCAATCTAATTACCATGAAACCCGATATCAACATCGCTTAGATACCGAGTTTTACACACAAAACGAAACCAAACGAGAGTAAAAAGTAAAAATGGGAGTCTACAGTCGCACTCAATCACGTGCAAACAACTATAGCTCCCCATTTGGGTGGTTCTGGTTGGCCATTGTTTTCTCCGCAGATAAACACTGTTTGCGTACATCGGGACATTGTACATGCGTGATGCGTTTCTAACGAGCGCGCACTGTAATTGATTCGGGCGCTTTATGCGGCTTATATTCGCGAATGCATAATACATGGCCTTCGGGAGCCAGTTCTCGAACTAAATGCAGTATCTCAAAAAGAATGGTGCAAAGCTGGAGAATAACGAAGGATAGTAATAACTCGGAACTCGATAATGTACGACCTAGTTTGAATTGTAGCTCTCCGTGTTGGTTTGATAGTAGTTTCTGTAGAGAAATGAAGATTAACTACATTAAATCTAGAATGATTAAGGAGATTAATGAATATAATGCTAACTGCGAGTACTCTTTTCAGTTGCTATTTTTTAGAAGATTTCAATTTATATCAGATGATACTACAGGATATAAATTTTATTAAAAAGAGATTATATACCTACGTTTTTGTGTGACTGACTTTATCGTTAATTAAAAGTGACGCGCTTATATCGTAAAGCCACACGTGGACAGTAATAGCAGCGAACATTTGCCCGCAAGTCAAACTAATCGAAGTCTTTGGCCTTTAAAAGGATGCCAACTGATTCGATTACGATAAAACACAAGAAAGTTAGCATTTACGTCGATATATGGTTCTGATGGATGCATGATGAGCAGACGTCGCTAGCCAATTTAATCGTATGCGGGAATTTGCTTGAATAATATTGTACGAAACGGAGCGTAGCTTTCGATCTCAACAATCGTTCGGTTGATTGAACGATCGTGTTCGTGTAATGAGACCTTAGCTTTGAGTGCCATACGTTGGTACCTGACAATGTGTACGCTAATGAACGCTGTTCGAGCTAAAAAGGAATTGTAGTTTCTAACTAAACGGACTCTAATAGGGCCGTGTTTGACGAATGGATCGTGTTATGTCGTTTGTTCTTTTGGAGAAATATCTAGTGTTGAATACTGTGGAGTCGGAGTGGACTAGTGGAGTGATAATTTTTAAGCAGAGTTCTGGTGTTAAGATACAATAATTGGTTAGTGAATTCGTTACGTATCGTTGACAAAGAGTATTTATGTTTAGACCTTAAAGGCATACTTGATATATTGTGAGAAATATCTGTCATATAGATAGTTTCACTTCTCTTCCACAGGACCAGTATTATGGTGCGCATTTGATTGAAGTTGCGATTACGATCTAACTTGCGTGAAAAGAACTTTCGATCAAAATACGAAAAAAACCACTAACCAATACTAACGCAGTCACATTGCTACAGAATAACAAGTTATTGATTATTATGATGTGTGAAATATTTATAATTACAATAAAAATCCTAATAACATCGCCTACTGTTGCAAATTCAGTAACATTTCACCACGAAACCAGAAAGCAGATTTTTCAAGCGATAAAAGCAGCAATTCTTAAGGAGCAGGATTTGACAGCTAACTAAAATCACAAACCATATACGAATGGTGGTATAATTGAAACTGGTAAACTATTTATCAAGCGTTGGAGGCACAAAGCCGCTGCCACGACACGCCTCGGCCGTGACGTTAATTCGCAACCCTTTCTGCCAATTAGTTTCAAAATAGCCACACTATTGTGCTGCTAACACGGTCACACATCGCACCTAATGACGCGGAACGCTCGTTGCAAATCCAGTTCTATTGTCAACTAGATATGGTTCGGATTCGAAAGTAGCGCGGAGTCTCGGTTTGGTCATTGCATCGGACGCTAGGTTTAAGTCAAAGGGCTTCTTAATCCGGACTTGTAGGTCGTTACGCGTTATTATAACGCGGACGGTCTTGGCTACTTGTTCGCTCATTTACATCTCATTAAGGCTGCTATTATTGGCGCACGGACGCAGGATCGCAGACGCGGACATTATCCAGTTACGTTTATTAAGCTTTTCACCGTTTGCCTTGTCGCTTTCATTCGGCTATTGAATGTCCTAACCGTATAAGGTTAACTTTACTCCTTAATAAATATTATCACGTGATTGAATATTAATATTTATACAAAAAATAGTATCTATACTATTGGAGTTTTAATTATTATGATGGTAAATCAGACGTAATGTCGCGTCGTGTAGACGACACGTGGCTAATACCGTGTCAAGGTGACCGATGAAGTGGACTAGGCGAAGTACTTGAGTGTTAATAACGTAAATGGTTAGCATCAATATAGGTATAATTTTCTATTAAAAATTCATTTCGAATAAGCACCTACGCGCAAGTTATATTATATCTAAAAAAAAGTTTTTACGAACCTATACAAATCACAATCCATTGTAGAGAAGCAGTACTATTTGAGGAAGATCGGGAATCATATGGTTTATTGGGTCAATCGATTATGAAATAATAATTCATTGTGCCGACGTTAACAACAAACGGGTTTAAGCGTTAAAACGGATGGAATTGTGCTATTAATAGCAGAACTCCAATGTAGCCACGATATTAACTATGCGAATTTTATAGTCATAATTACAGCGATATGCTTTTAAGTACTAATTATAACAAGAAGCCAAATGTAGGTAACTGTGAGGATAGAACAATAGTCTTGACAGTATACCCGAAGCGTTTAAATTGAAATTATAGACGCAAAAATCTACAAGGATTCTTGTTAGTGGATTATCAGTAGCGTATCCCTATTCAGTAGCCGTCCATCTAGAGTCTACAGACTAAAGACTCGGCAGTTCGATCCGAGATCCCGATAGGAGCCTTCAGCGTGATGGATGGTAATTAAACTAGATCTCCAAACAAGTGCTGGGAACTGACAGCCAAGACTTGACCCCGGTCACTTTGCTGGTCATTTACATCGGAAACTTGTATTTAACTTAATTATGTATTTGCAGGCTTAGTCGCTGTTATGACGTCATTGGGTATCGACTTTTAATTAATAGAATGAAGTCGTCTCGTGTTATGTATGGTCAGTATTTGTTGCAGATGTAAAGTGGATGTTATTTTCTTTTCTTTAAGATTTTTTGTAACTGAGTAGACAGAATATGTAACTGATGGTGAAATTCGACACTTTTGTAGCTAGAATGACGGGAATGGTTCTAGGTTATTTTCTATCCTGTGACATGGTTTTGTCCCACGGGAAAACTGGTAAAAGGTAATACTGAAGTGAAGTGAGTGGTAAGTCACAATTAATCGGTTAATATTATTAAAAACGAAATATCATTACCCTAACAATCCGAGTAAGGAAAATGATAATAAAGGGGAACTTCAGCATAGATGTGGACCTAACACCCACTTATTTAAAATAAGGTAGATCGAACCCGCAATATTTATCGGGGAATCAATCTCGGCGTGTTTCCATTATCGACCGTTCCACGAGCGCTGACGGCTCGACAGTCGGGCATCAATGTCGGGTCGCAATTAGACTAACGGAGACTGTACTGGGTCCACAGTAACTAGATTTTCTAATACGTGCGCAACTCGTTTTCACGATTTAACGTCATTTTAGAGTCTATAAAACAGTGACTCAGTTTATTGGTGAGTCATCATTTTATCAGTCGTTTAGTAAAACGAAAGGAATGATTTTAATAAACATTCTGTGGATGATTTTGAGTGCCCTAAAACCCTGACACTTATTTTGACTACTAACTCCTCTACTAATCAGCAATAGAGCAATGTTTATGTTCATCAATAGGTCTGGGCAATGCTTTATATTTCGCCATATTGGTAAGAATTCTATTTTTTATTTTTATATTTCTACATACAAATTATACAAAATCAGCGTAATATACATCAGGGATGGACCTCGCAAACCTTTTTGTAAATAGAGTCTGAAACGTTATGTACTGTATAGTTTTGTTAGCACTAATCTAGTGCTACCAGAGTGGTACTAATGTGACTAATATAATTATGTATGAATTAGTGCGCGCATAAAGTGTATACAGTTAGTTGCATGTGTAGAACGATGCATCAAATATGGCTTCTTCCTAATGCGTAGTTTCACGTGATTGAATGTTTATCCCACTAATTAATTTACGAGTATGTTAAAGTAACACGTTATAGAAACAGTTCATATAATTGTTCAGTTTGTTTTTATGCAAAGTCAAAATAATTTCTTTTTATTTGTATTTGGCACTCTATAGTTGATAAGTTGATATCTGTTTTAAATTCGTGTCCTGAATTCTGCGAATTTACGTTTTAGTTATTGAAAAATTTAAAACATATTAATTTGATATGTTTAATCATTAGATCAATCAAAGCCGTGTAATATGATATTGTCCATACTAACTCATACCGTTTATCCATAGGAAAATGTCCATTAAATTTTCATGTTGAAATTCTCTTGAAGAAATTTAAGTAGGTACCTAAGTATTTATAATAATTATGTAGCCAAGTTTTACAATGTTTTTAACTACGTGTCAGTGTTGATAATATCAATGTCCTCGAGAGGTTGTTAATATAATTTGTCAATATTATATGATAATTCAACACGGAACTCATAGCACGTCAGCACGCAGTAAATAATTCTATAATAGACGTTAATTTCCGTTGTAATCGAACAGTGTTGCGAACAAGTTAGTACGTCTCATTTAATTGTATAATATTCAAGCAAGGTTATTGTCATAATATGTTACATCATAACTGACAAATATTAACTATACTGTGGAGTAAGTGACTGATATTTTTAATCTAATGCGTGTTAATTAATGCATTTTATTACAGACGTTAATTATTACCGATATTTTTATCAATCTCTCTTTGGATACAAGGAGGTTTTTTTTTATTGTTTTCTCTACAAAGGTTTTACTGGTGGGGAATGCCTGTAGGAATTAAAATAGAAGTAGAAAATAATAATAATAATAGACATAAGTACTGCTTTGCAATAAGGGTGGATAAAGAAACTTACTTAAAGTATTTCAAAGTTATATAAATAGTTTTAAGTCTGCTAAAATTAGACAATTATTACTTTCACACGACTATTTGCGAAGTCCAACGGTGTCAGTTTAATAAAATCCAGTTGTCGTCTAGCTTCGTCTTAGTTCTGTTTGCGATCTGCCGCAGTAATCTAGTTAAGAGACGTGTTATTGACGTCAGTATTTCACTAACTACTGTAGTATGTAGTACATTAGGAATATATCGATAATTTTTAGTATTTCGTGCCTACAGTGCTAATGGAACCCTCCTTTAAAGACCCGCATGTCTGTCCATCTGTCTGTCACAAGTCTTGCCTTGAATTTTAAGTAAGGAACACTTGAGAATTTTTGATAGTGTGTATATTACAGCCGATAAAATAAATAAAAAAAAACATTTTTTTTGGGCTAAGTACCTATATACTTGAGTTTGCCATACTGTAGGTCAATTTTGTATGTGTCCTATGACATTAACACTTCTCTTCAAGAAGAAATTTGAGTCTAATAATAAGACAAGTATAATATAATAACAACTAAGCCGCAAGAGTTTTCACCAAACAAAGTGAGTTAAAAAATTGTTCTACCATTCAAAAGTGTTGTTTAAAGGCGGGCAAACATTGTGACATACAATCTTAATAGATAATCTGTGGTGGGCGGCGACCGATGGGCAAACGCCATCAATCAGGGCTTTCAAGGCGAGGGCTCAAATAAACGATTAGTTTTCAGTAAGCGCAGACGACAGTAGCCACTGAAGCGAGCGCGACAAATGTGCACTTCCGACGGCAGGATTCAGCAAATTGTTTCCGAAGGCAGTCTAACAAACTTATATACAGTTTGACAACGTTATCAATGGATCTCGACTGTTCTTGTGTTTTAGCTGCTCTTGAGTTTCATGCACGATATTGATTTCGTACTGTGCATAATGGTACCGTGTTGAATGATATAAGGGTATCGGATACCTATATCGGAGATATACGAGTATATACAATTCCTTTGTTTATATTGATATGCAATGAACATTGTATGTTTGGGCTTTTTGTTGTTTCACGCAGTTTTTCGGAGGTATCGAAAAAATAGTCGCTACAATTGGTATTATAACTACATATAAAAGTATCTAATCGAGTTACTCTTAAAACTTAAAAAAGTTCTAAAAGTGCAATTGAGGTTTTTGAAGCCAAAATGAAATAAACATGGTCAGATAAGAAACCACCGGCCAATCTCAACAAGTTTCGAACAATTTCATCGACCATTAAACAATAATTTCATCGAATTTTATATCCAAAGCATTAACGCGACCGTAGAGCGTCCATTATCTCGCTTCCTTCGGGCTCCCTGCGGAAATCTCACCGCATTCAAATATTTAATTACTTCAGCTCTCGATCATTTATAAACTCGGGCGGGAGTGCTATCATAAAACGCGCTAATGCCTTATAATTAAAATATTCTCAACGAGCCGTGGCGTAATGGCACCTCCGGCGACGGTCTCGGATGGAAAAAACGCATAAAAAATTACATTCACCCAGAGGACTCACCCCTTGTGTCGGGAAAATCGATTAAAAAGAGGAGTCGCGGGGCGAAGGCGACGGGGCGGGAGTTTAATATGTACGAAAAAATGCACGACGCTGCGGGAGCGAGGGAGAGATCCAAGGAGTGGGCCTCGAGTTGCCTTCAATTTTTATAATTACGTTCATACGTGAGCGCGGCTTGCGACTCCGACCGTCGACTCCCGCCGCCCCCGCCCGCCGCCTGCTAACTTCACTTACGAGTACGTACAACACTATCCTCCGTGTAAACAACGACACATAACGTTAATTATTTTAAAACCACTCACATCTCACCTTCCAAAAATTGAATAAAAAGTAACTTTAACGCTTTTTTTCCTTTGTCTCAATTCGTTTACCGAACAACACGAACCTGTTGGAATAAGACGTATTATAACTTTTTTCGTTTTCGACGAAATCAATTTCCATCAGTAAAGACGCTCAAAAGTTTTCCACGCACGCAGCAATCAAGGAAAGGAGGAGGCAATAAGAGCGGGATAACCGACTGGAGGACGTTATCTCAGGAGACGGTTTGCAAATGAGCGGGAGTCGCACACACGCGCGCCCACACATACGCTAATCCTCGTCCACACACCGTACGTACGCGTGCGTACATTTTATAAATAGATATCGCTTTTTTATCCGGGTACAAGAATACGAAGGGGGGCACCACCCGAGCGGAGGGGGACCCCTGCGGGGGACGTGTTGGATTTCAGATTGCTACGAACTGCAAAAATGAGGGATGAAAGAAATATAGCTTAAAACGCAGATATTTCCCGGCGTCTTAAGGCGGGCGGAGATGGGGAGGAAGGGTGTGTGTGGAACAAAGTAGAGTGGCGATATTGAACCAAAATGAAATGGTAAACGAACCGTGCGCGTCCGTTCTAATGCGAATTTATAATTTGGACATTGCCCCGACCGACGCGGCGCACTCTTTGAACTGCGAGAGGGTGGGTCGAAGGTGAATTTACAAGGAGTGCGGATGTGATTTATAAATAGGGGACTGCGACTGACCGTTGATCTTCGTTATAGGTTTTTTCCATTAGCCGTAGGGGTTATTAATACGCGCAGACGGCATAGCGGTCGTTTGGACACAATGAGCGTTTAGGCGTATCCTCATTGCGCAGGTTAACGCGTGTGTCCGCCGACCTAATTGCCGTCGCGCCGCATCTAATCGGGATATGCGCCACGCGATAATTGCGACAGATTACTGCTAGCGCGGGATACTAAGAATATGCGCGCAGACGCGACACTCCTTTGATTGAACAATCACACCTTATTTCTATGCTAATTATTGTAAAATATCAAACAGAAACTGTAATGAATACTAGAAAACGTAGCTATTTGTAGGGTTTTCAAAGGATACCTTGAGAATCCTGTAAAATAAACATAGAAAGTAGGTAGACAAGCAGAGTCTCGTCTGCAAGGATGGCTCTTCGTTGACTTTATTACCGAGACAATTGTTACTGTTGCTAATTCACTAATGAGTTATGTAGGTGTAGCGCGGGCGACATAAACGTTGCATTAACAATTGTGACACATTAGCGTTAAAAAGTTTGTGCAGTGAAATCTGCCGTGACTTCAGCCGGAACAGAATCAATGAATTCACTGCGAACACTCATACCGGGTCTGACAAGTGCCGTCTAAGCGGTAAAGTGAAAATTGCGTACGTGAACTGGGAGAAAAAATATTAAAAATTAATCAAGGCACCGGTCGGGGCGAGCGGAAGGGAGCACATGTGTCGACAAAAAACCGCCTCCCTCGCACCGAAGCACGTGCGAGAAGCCGTTACGGCCCCGTTCCGTCGTCGAGTTAAAAGTTCTTTCGGACAAACAGAGGATTTGTCACAATTACAGCGGGGCGGCGCGTCCCTACTTGATTAAAACCTAAATCACGTGACATGTTTACAGCCACGCCGGAGGTGTTTTCAATTTGCCGACTGCCGGAATCGCCATTGGCGTTCCGGACACGTTCCGACGCACCTACGGGGGCCGGCGTTTTGAATTTGTTGCGAATTAAATTATTGACGATCTAATCGGTCCACCCGATAACTTTCGTTCCCTAGAGTCAGTCGAGTCCCACGAAGACACCATCGAACCGCCAACAGTCACGTTTCTTAATTATTTTCAAACGCCGACCGAAATCCGTAGACGATTGCGACGCCTCACTATTTCGCCACGGTAACGTTTCGGCTATAAAAGAAAGAGATTAACATTTGAATTAATCGGAAGATTAAACATAATGAAAGAAAATCTCATTACGATCCCTATAATGGCGGTGAGAAATATATCTGGGCGAGCGGAAAGAAAAAACACGCCGCATAAAAGAAAAGGCGAGCGCGAAGAAAATTAAAAGCTGGAACGAAATTAAAAAATGTTGAAAAAATGTAATCGACGCCGAGGCGCGATTAGGGAGGAAATGCAAACAGGGAGGGGGAGTGGGGGAGCGGTAAAAGTTCTCAATTAAAGAGCGGCTACGGAAAGTCTTGTTGTAATTAGATTTTTTCTCATCTCCTTAAATCAGCGCAGGTCGCCGCTGACACTCGCCTGTTTAATTTGTAATCGAGACTTGTTAGCTTCCGTTTTTCTTTTAATTTCATTTTCTCGTTCTCCGAGGAGTAATTGAAACGAACCGCCTGATTGATATTGAATTAGATGTTTCCCAGTAAACGGAATTACTTTCTGATTTCACTTAAATTAGATTTGTCTGACGTCGGAGTAACATAACTACATGCCTGCAGTAAATAGTGCACGCAATCAGAAAATGTATGAATCAGACATTTTTATTATTGCGTTACTCATATCGGATAATATTTTCTCAGTTCACTTCAAATACCTTCTTATCTTGTGTAGTTTCGAACCAGAATGTAAATAAAAATATTAATACGTCACTGGTTAAATCTACTAATATAAACACATATTATGTAAATGTAATAAATTTTAGTAGACTCTTATATTTATTCTTTAAAGTGAATAGGTAAACGGTTAATTACAGAAATTCATCCTTGTGATTTTTCTACTTCATATTTTCATTGACATAGGAATAACACTTAACATTAAGTTCAAAAATGGAATTGTCATAATTAAAAACATTAAGGAAATATAAACGGTGCTCATTTCGTGCTGAAAGAAAATAGCACCATCTTTACAAAAGTCTTTTTCCTTTCGCAAAACTGACCCGACTTTCCTTTTGCTGACACTTCGGTCGACCGGCTGATTCTTTAAACTTCCTTTATCCCTCCGTTGTTACCGGCTTAATTAATTCAGGGCTAGCGGCGGGGCGTAATTAAACATCTCGGCTTGTAATTACTTGCGCTTAAACTTGTCGGAAGTTGCCGGGAGTTGTCGAGAATTGTCGGGCTTTAAGTGGCCGGTCAGCGGGCAATTAAGCCCGCCCACGATTAAGCAATTAAGGCGGTTAGGGCGGACGCTTCCTTTGACGTTTTTCCTGTTGAAAACTTTGGATTTCCGAGCTTTCCCGTTGTTTATAGAGGGGCTGTGGTTGTTTGCGCGGAGGAGTAATTTCTTAATTTTTTTGGGAGATTTGATTTGTTTATTGTTTGTTATGTAGCATGGAATTACTAAGGTTTATACAGTTATATTTTTTTGTTATCAAGCATCTAAATTATACCTACATCAATTAAGATTTATACTCTATCTTCATTTGTTATATTTCGTATGTTTCACATTTTAAAAAAGACTTTTGTAATGCTTCTTTTTATATCTACTCTTTGACTAAACATAAAGCTTAAAAACAGCTTTTATTTCTGAACTTTTCTGAGCTTTAAAATCTTTACAGGCTCTTATAACAGTTTATTATACAGCGCGGCTGGCTTTCCTTAATCCGTTATAATAAACAAATTAAACAGACCGCAGTTAATCACGGAAGGGTTAAGCCATTAATTAAGAACTTCGGAATCTCCTTACAAATAAGATATCATCCCTCAACCCTTATTAAGGGTTGTAGGGGCAAGGCGGTAATTCAATAAAGCGGTGTAAACTGCGCAAACAGGCAGAGAAAGGGTTAATTTGCATGTCGGTGTTAGCAGGGTTAACCGGCGCTTCGTTAGGGCAGCCATTAACGAGGCGGGGGAACTCATGGGAAAGTTGGTCTAGGTCATGGTTGCTTGTAATTAACGTTGTTGCGCATTTAGTAGCTCTCTGGTTTTACGAGAACTGAGGTAAATATTTTCGCACAGTTTTTACTTAATTTACTTGTAGTAAAAAATACACAATAAATGAAGTTTGGTTTTCATTCGTTTTGTTTTAAATTGGATTGAATTGTTACTATTAAAGTACTTATTCAAATTAGATATATTGTATTAAACAATTTAGTAAGATATCTGGGAATATTTTAATATTTAGGTACTACTCCAAAACTGTGATTTTTTACTTATCCGGAAACTAGGGGGATTAAGGAAGCTAAATATTTTTCTATTCTTTCAAAAATATAACTTTCTAAATTACGTTAGAAAATAAATTGTAGGTACGATACCTACTTAAAAAATATTTCAAAACATCAAATGATCATATTAATAACTTCCTAGCGACCAGTTATCAACTACCTACTCGTAAATGTACTGCTGTATCGTAAACTATAATTACAAAACTTCATAAAATTGTAAAGAACAAATCGAAGACAAATATTGTATTCTCTCTTTCGTGTAATATAGTGTATGAATGTTCCCGAAACACGCGCTTGGGCGGGTCCCATACATTTATAACTCACTAATTTGTTGTTTGAAGGATGTTAAATTGCAGCCCTCCAATTATATTAGTATTAATAATAATGAGATCTGCTTGCTACCACTTTTTTAGTTTCAATAGATATATTATATGCTAATGTAATGGACGTAAGTGTACATTTATTATTTCTTTTCTCTTTATAATTTTCTGTGATAAAACATTTCTTTTAATATTAGGTATACCTATAAATTATAACCAAGTTGATATTATAATGTTATACAATTTTTTACTTATTTTAGTTAAACATTTTTTCACTCTTTATAAATTAATAACTTGATTACAATCTTCCACTCACTAATTAATGCAATTTTTAACAAAAATAAAAAAAACCTATCAGATCACAGTAAATAACAAATAATTATAACACCTATAAAGTGTCACAACAAATTAATTTTACAGTTCACTTTAAAGAAAACTTTAATTAGGTTAGGAAAGAGCGAATGAATGAATGTTTTAAACAGAGTATAAAAAGGAAAAGCATAGGGCGTTACAGATTATAAACTCTGATTAAATTCATAGACAACAGTATCATTACCGGCTGTCAGTGAATGGTGAGGTGTTGAAGATATTAATGATAAGTGGGCGGTTAGGCAAACAATTATAAACATCGTGTAAACGTTTAGCTTTTTGTGAGCATTTCACGCACCGTTTAATATGACTGTTTTATTAATTACTGGATACATTAAAATTTGTTTTATTATCCACTTAGCACCCATTAGTTGTTAGTAATGAAGGCAAAAAGAAGAATGAAATTATAGTAGCGTTTCTGGAATAAATTACTTTGGAATGATTTAATGTAATGCTTATGTTTTTGATTGCATGTAGAAATGTAAATTAATTATTTTTATGAAATGTGGTATTTGTCTATAAAATATACTGAATTTTAATATAAAACAGTATCGAAACGATTCTTATTATAAACAAATGTAAATAAGTTATCATTTCAAATTCTACTTCTGGATTACCTTTTATGTAATAGCTTTTATGTAATATCTTGATTGCGTTATAGATATAGAACTGTTTATATGTTTATCCATTTGTCACATTACTTATATCATTTAAAAGATATTGTGGTGCAGTAGAAAGAAAATACTTAATAACGAAATCTATAAGTACTTTTGTGCACAACACTATTTGTATCAAAATAAGCAATTGACAGTGGTAATAAGCGGCCATAAAATCCCTTCAAAGATCTCGGTTTTGTTCGATAATGGTCTCACTTCTGTTATATAGAAAGCAAATTGCTTCCCGTGTTTCGGTACAGATGAGATAACCAGACCCATTGTCAAACAAACCTTTTAATAGCTTTTTTAATTCACGTTTGGTATTGCATTGCCGAAAAACTCTATAGACACGCTTTTTATTTATGAGTAACAATATCATAGATTACGGTAAAAACGGCTCTCAAACTGGGCTAAATAATTGTCTCAGTAAAAAGGGCTTACATTTTCTAACTGTTCCCGTACGGGCAAGCGTGCGCCGGAGCCGTTCGACCGACGCAATTTTGATTGATTGCATTGCTTAGTGTAGTGTAACCAATCTTATTGAATACTCGCATTGTATACCATCTAAAGGCCATCGCTGCTATCGACGCGCGGCTTGTCAAACGCTTTAAATTGAAAAAAAGGGGACAACCCTAAACAGAAACTCATAATGCCGTTGACATTTTAGATTTTGGGGAGTTATTGTACTTTTGTCAAAAAATGCTATCGCAATTTGTTATGGTGGAGGGATTGTAATGATGTTTCCGAAGTTGACTATACCAAGAGTTTTGGTCAACTGAGGAATCATTACTTACTGTGGAAGAGTTGTCTGCTAAGTGCTAAGAATATCAATAGAGTTGCTAGAGAAGAGTGATTTACTTTAAACTGATATAGAGTTCTGATCGGTACTTAGTACTAAGACTTGATTTTTTATTCAACTTTAATTTCAGTCAGGTTTTTCTATTGTACCATTCGACATGTATTTCAACCACAATGCTATTTGATATTACCTACTGATTTTTATACGGGACACTCCCTTAGTTTCTAGGTTCTAGCTACTCTAACGATTTGTCTACTCTTTATATAAAAATATACTTGTTTCAGTTAAGCTTTGTTAACAAAATAAATTAAATCCAATCAGCACAGAACTATCACGCACAGGGTGCGCATTAATAGGATGCCAAACTCAAATGTCGATTTTTTCAATCCAATTCGACAGGAGGGCGGCTTTAAAAAGAAAAAGGGTCGATCAAATCGATTTTGAAACTTCAAACAAGACGAAATAGGATTCCAATAAGTCTATTTACAAGGTTTCAATTTGCGCATGTTCATAAATTGGTAACTAGGTTTAGTTATAGCTGTAGGAGAATATAATTGTATTGATTTTTTGTTAAAACATTTATTTAATTAAGGAAAGCTTTTTTAGGAAATTTGATACAGAGAATATAATACCTATTTAAAATGTATTTTTACATTTTTATGAATTTTGTATGAAAATAATGTTTCTACCTATCTATAATACCTAGGTATAGCCAAGTATAGAGACGTGGCTACGGCGCCGTTAAAGTATTTCTTAGCATTTATGATTGTTTTTATCGATTTGTAACCATATTATTTTCAAGGTAATTGCTAAGTAAATCGTTAAATCGTAATTATTATAGCAAAACAAGATCGGTAATTTGTACTTAAAATGTTCGTAGTATACCAAATTTACTTTTCGAACAAAACAACGGCTAATATTATCCTTACTTATTGCGAGCCGAATATAAATTTTGCCACCCAAACTTTGATAATAAACCTTAAAAATCTAAGGCAAACAAATGGTATTTTTGAATTACAAAGGAGGCATCGTGAAAACAACAATTAGAATAGCCGATATTGGCGCGCGGCCGCGGGCGAATCTACCCTCACCTCCCCATTATTTTATCTAATCAAAAAGTTTTAAAAGAAAAAATTATGCCAGCCTGTATTATGAGTCAACTTTCTTCGGAGGGGAACAGCGGGTATATTTTTAATAACGAGTGCGTTAAAGAAAGTCATTGTACAGTATAAGGCACCTAAATCTGATTTTTATTGCGGAAATCTTGGACGTGTTTTAATTCCGGTATAAAAAGTAGAGAAGAAACGAATGATCCCCATTTTTGTTATTACTGTCTTAGTATGTGACTATCATGCTAAAGCTTATAATGTATCTAAATAAATATAATTTTGAATTTGATTTGATTCGAATTAGTTACGCTATGTGGTTAATGTAGTGTGTTTAGCAATCCATAGACTGAATATTGACAGATAAAACAAAAAGTTAAACATTTTTTATGAAACATCACAAAGTAAGACTTTACAGATGATCAAACATTTATGACGCTTTGCTTTACCCTGCAGGCATGTGGTAATGAAATGTGAATACTGAATAATGACTATGTTACTACAGTCTTCAAAATATAATAAACTTATTGGATATAAATCTTATTAGATTTGTTTAGCTCTTGTAACAAGTTTTTATACTGAGAATTCAAAGAGTAGACATTTTTAAAAGTACTTACATATTTATGATTCAATCGAAACCTATCCGAGCATCTTTCCTAAAGCCCCAAAGTTCTTACACAATTAAGAAGGCGCTGGAAAAATTGTACCGAAAAAAAGAGGGTCTTGAGTGGCGAGACTCCCCAAACAGTTTCTTTACACAACGTTTTCTGTAAATACGAAACATCGTAGCGTCAATGAAAATGAAGCCTTATGGCAGCATTATAGAGTATACTTTTGAGTGATAACAAACACGAAAAACATTTTCTTAGCATTATTATTGCACACCTTGTATGCGTAAATCAGCGCTAGAAGCAAAAAGCGTTTTTTGAGGAAAAATGCAATTATGCAGAGAAGGTGATAGGGGAGCGGTTTCTGTTCTGATGAAATAGGATTATAATATCCAATTTCTTTATCTACTTAGAAATGTTTGTTTATTTTTTATTAAAAAATAGTTACTTGTATAATCTGTTTTAATGCAGTCTAGTATTATCTAAAGGCAGAGCGGAGCTTTATTTTGCTGGAATTAAGAAAGGAGTT
>LGAG01000101.1:311690-352441 GCA_001278395.1 Lerema accius
ACTCCTACATGCTTTAGAATGGGCTCAATCTAATAAATACAATTTATTTACCAAACATTAAGCTAAGCATAGACTGCGCATAAGCACAAACTGCGTAATAGAAAAACAATTGAAATTCAGAAGCATAATAAATTTAAAAACAGAATCATCAGGAAGCCACGCGCGGCCCGCCTGGTTGGCGGGAAACGTTCAAAATACAGCGAATAGTTGCAAACATTGGGTCAAGGTTTCGCTTCAATGTCGTGCAACGGGACCCGAGATACAAGCGATCCGTACACGAATCCGAACACGTCTGATTTATTGAGACGCGTTCGTTGATAAAAATGTTCGCGGACCAGAATGTGGCGTATCAACGAACAGTATTTAGGGATTGTTTGTTCGTTTTTGTGTTGTGCACAGTGTCGAACGGATTTATGAAGGCGTACTTTGAATCTTAATTAGTATGGGCCTACAGTTGTAACTACAGTGTTGTAATTGTAAGTCGTGAATATTATAATAATTCTGAGAGGAGTGAGAGTTTGCAAACACGTTTTTTTTAGCCTTGAGAAAAATAATCCTACTAATATTATAAATGTGAAAGTTTGTAAAGATGTTTGGATATTTGGATGTTTGGATGTTTGTCCCTCCTTCACGGTCTAACCGTTGAACGGATTAAGCTAAAACTTGGTACACAGATAGGTTGCATCCAGGAATAGGACATAGGATACATTTTATCCCGATTATAGGTTACCTTAGGATGAAATCAATATTTTGTTTATCGACTTTTCCGCGGGCGGAGCCGCGGGCATCGTCTAGTAATTTAATATTTTATACTGAAAGTCTAAAATATTAAATTATTAAAAAGTGAATACAAAACACTACCTATTATAAATACGTCAGCATAAATAAGATCTCTATACATAATTGTACATGTAACAAGAATATAGGAAGACCGTGATACTTACAATTTACCTACGATCGATCGAATTTTATATACTCCAACACATTATAATGAGAACAATGAACTCAGAAGAAGTAACTTAAATAACACTTACTCGGTCAAAATCAACGTACGGTGTCATTCGAGAAATTGTACGGAACATCGACTGATAATTCGGTAACATGTTAAAGTTGTTTTTTATTTAGCTTGCCCGCTCCGGTCTAACTAACATAACATAAATATGTATGGTGGTCTTATCAAGGACATATTATGTAGTCCCGACGCGTCATTCGTTCGCCCGCCATCCTGCATTTAGGTTTGGAGCCTGTCAGGATTATTTGCTTAACATTTACATGGCTTCTAAATTCAGACACTGCTTAAGGCTCTATTTAACTTAAAAGTTTTTAAAACCTTTTAAGTGTTTAACATAGAAATTATATACATTTAGACAAGGTGTTTTATATTGTTAAATATGTACCTACATATTTTAACTGAAGTCGAAACTTGTGCGTAGCTAGATACCTATTACAATATTTATTACAACTTTCATTAAACTTTTACAATCTTGAAAGAAAAATTTCCAATAAGTATTTTCAGACCAATAAGAGTAATCTTCGAGTCTTGATACTGACTAAAGATAATCTTATTAGAAAAAAGCCCTGGTTAAGGCAGATTTATCGTAACATTTACTATTTTTTACCCGCCGAGAACTACGTGTAGGGCACCACGCTGCGCTCTTTTACGTCCACAAAAACACATTTCCGTAATCACCTTATAAAGGGATTACTATAAATAAAGAGGAAAAAGGAAATTAACCGCATTAGACGAGGAAAAAATCCCGTCCCCTCGCAATATGTGCGCTCCCACTGATAAAACACTTTATGTACGCTCTTCGCGCAAATGAAACAATGTGTTATTATGTATTCTGTCAGTTAGCTGGGGTAGCCATCGGGAAAACAGACTGTACAAAGTTTTTAGCACCTCACTAGTCGTCCTTCGCTCTTACATACATAGGTCCTGTTATTCTCAGTTTTAAACAATTCTAAAATGAATTTAGCCTGCTCTTTCAGTTAACTCTAATATAAAATTAAAATTTAATATTTATTTTCCTAAATAGAAAATGGTTGGTTAAAATAATAATTCAATGATTGCCTATACCTTGGTTTGTTAAGTTAGGGGTATGTGAGTTAAATTATTTTTTCTTAAGTTTGTAGATGTGAAGTTATGTATGTGAAATTAAATAATATTTTTCCATTACTTCAAGTTAACTCGCGTATAAATAAACTAACATAATGTAACTTAATGTTTCCTAATTATACGTAACTTAAAGCAGATGACAATCCTATGAAAACTATGAAGAGTACCATAATGATGTATTAAACAACGTCCTAAGAACGTGTTTTGTTAGAATAGGCACTTCAGTTAAAGAAAGAGGGTCCTAAGTAGTTTTTAAGAGGTCTTTACGTAAGTTTACGATTGCGCTAGGTAGTGCGTACTGCCAACGACGCATTTTGGTTTTAGCAAAAACTATGCATATGTTTTCAATATTTTGACATAATTTTCTTCATTTTACTTTAGTCTTAAGTAATATTGTATTGCACTATGACTTTCATCTGTCCCATGATTGAAGGGAACACGAATTCAATTGAGAAAAAAATGCGTTTAATTACAGCTTCACAAGCAATTTAGCGTTTACCGTAAACCAAAAATATTAAAAGTAGCTACTCTATAAGTTTTCAAAACTTGCACGTCATCGTAGTTATGTTATCTCAGGCGGAGCTCAGTCAGAACCTCGTTAAAACTAGCGTCTGCCGCATATAAAAGCCTTAAGGGGGTTTTAGATGAACGGAAATCCTTAAGGATACATAAAAATATGCGGTAGCTACCCCTATGTGTAGGGAGGCGGTGAGTAGGGGATAAAAAAGAAAATGAGGAGTTATGTTTTCGGTAATAAAGGTCGGACGAGAGAAATCGTTTAAGACGCCGCCAAATGAGATGGAACGAATATATTTGATTATTTTTATGGCGTGGAATGGCGATACGGCCACGGACTTAATGTCTATTTATTTTACTAGAATTTAATGTGGTATTGTTGTTATTGGAGACTTTTATCGCTGTTCTAGAACGTTCTAGTTCCGCGAATGGTCAGTAGTTTTCAATTTTATTTGATAGATTTAAAGTCAATTTTGATGCTTAAGTAACTTCATTAATGTCTCTGATTGTGGAAAAGTAATGTATTTATTTGATAGTTATAAAAATAGAGCCATTTAAAACATTTAAAAGTATGTATTACATAGATACATAATACGTAGTATAGTGATTGTACCTATAGCTTTGTATTAAAAATATTCAAGATTTTATCGCGATAGATTAAGCAGCTATAAAGATCAAAAACACCATTCGCAATCTACGCTGCAAATTATGATAAAAATTAACGCTTAAATTTTTTACAAACTCTAAACATTAGCCGTAATTTATCGAGAACTTAAAAAATATATATTAACCCAAAAATATATCAGCTCAGCTACATACCGATTCGATTTACGGCGACAACAATCGAGAGAGTCGTTATTTTAATGGCTTCTGAAAAAACGGCATGAATCAATACCGGGGACACAAAGCGTAATTTATAAGCGCATTCGTTTAATTGCAACGAGAAATAAGTATACTTTAAGACATGTGTCCTACTATTAACGATCAGCACGTACGAAGTTCGGCGAATGGTTTGCAGTAAACGGTTATTCTGGAGAACAAAATATCGAAGAGTTAGATTTAATGTCTCTTTGCTTTTAAACAGTTATTAATAAAACTGTTGTTACAACCATAAATGGGTTTTTTAAATTCTGATGAAAATGTTTAAAGTAACTAATATTTGAAAGTTACTTTAAAATGTGCAAGAAATTATAAAAAATACTAATATATACCTATATCCATATAGTTATTCATTCTGATTGAAAAATTAATTAAATTTTTTATAGCAGGAGCTACGCTACTAAGAAGAAAAAGGTATTTTAAATCTCTAACGATTTTTTAAATGATAAAAAATTGCTTAAGTATAGACTGTTAATCGCCGATTATTCGTCCGCTTACAGTACAGCAAGCGTCTAACAGAGTGCATCCACGTTAATTTTGTATCGGTTTTGTTACGGTAGGGTGTGTATCGATTTCATTTAAAAAACGCTGATCGAAACTACAAAATAGTGCATATGGTGACATTTGTTACATTTTATATTTGTAATGGCTTTACGTCGAAATTATTTTAATTTCGTTATTTTTATATTCTTCTTTATGAATATATCTTAAGACACTAACCGTCCCTTTTCGACCTATACCTAAGTAGTTTTTGAAGTAACTAAAATTATATTATTATTATTTACTTCTAAAATAGCAACACGTTTTTATGTGGCTTTCGTCAGCTAATCTCAAAAGAAAGTCTAGTGATGAATGGTCATCTTATTGTAACAAAGCATACAATATTTCGGGAGAAAGGGATTACTAAAAAACACAACACATTCGCAAAATAGCGTCCGGATACAAAAAGTGTTCCACACAGGCTCAGAACAGGACCCTCGCGACACATAATGAAGGGAGGGCACCATGATATAATGCAGTTTTTTATTGCTTACTCCTTATACCCACAACTAAAAAAATACTAGCGTACATTTTAACTATCACTGTTTTTGTACGGAGATAGGAAGGGTTCGGACGAGGGCTGAGGGTTAGCTCGTTTGCTTGATAAAAAATTTACGTCCATTCAACTCTCGCGAAAGGGCCACGATTTTTCACAATGGACTCTAGGGGTCAAGTAATATCATAAGTTTTCTATGCGATATCCAATATGAAGACTCACCATCAATCTCATTTTAAATCTAGCCCCATTATACTCCGAACGGTTTTTGATTAATATTCTAATTTAATTCGTCTCCAGCGGGACTGTCGCCTGTGTTTTATCGCAGGTAGCCTCTTGTTTCTGAGAAAAAAATATTTATATCTCCTATTAGAAATCCTATTGTTCGCGCGAGGGCACGTCAGCACGCGACAAAAGGAACATTAATTATAACATCCGATTAAAAAACGCCATTTAGCTGCGCGAGAGAAGTCCTTTGTTTGAGATGATTGAATTTAGAATTCCCTACATTAGCTATCGTCCCTGGGGAGGGAGCTCGAATAAAAACCACCCATCTTCTATTTGCGTAGGCTGCGCCACTAACGAATTTTTTTACGTTAAGATATTTCGAAAGTACAGACTAAATTAAATAAAGATCAGGTTACACGGGAGCGTATCCAGAGACAGTGAGTAACTAGGTAGGAACGGTGGAACTGCCGAAATATGAGCAACCAATTCCATAAACCACATCGGTGGAAGGAAGCGCGAGTTATGTTCGTACGTGCTCGCACATAGTAATTAGATATTACGTTTCCCAGCTAATCGTAACTCGCACGGGTGTTGTTTTACCCGAAAGGGAGAATAAATCACGCGTGCACTACGCCACGCTACATCGCGACGCAATAAAAAACAACAAAAAAAAGAAACAATGTCAGAGAGCGGAACAAAAGAAATTATACCGACGCGGATCTATCGCGAAAAAATCGTTATGATAATAAATGAAACGCTTAAATAAAGAGCAGTAATAATAGCGAATGAGAACAATACGCGGTGTTTTATGCGACCGGGGAAGAATTAAGGTTTATTTTGCGCATAGATAAACTTTTTGACAATCCGCACGCACTCACGTGGCAGCTGTCGTGGTGATTAGATTCCCTTACATGAAATACTGCATTTTAATGAATCGTTATAACTCAGACATCTATGGTTATTAAAACTATATATTGTGTTGAATTGCATGTTTGAATTTACCGATGAATAATTTTTAGTTTGAACTTAAACTCAATTGATTTTCTCAACGAACAATGTCAAATGATATGGTCTACATACACGACTTGACATAAGTATCAGAAAACATTATGTATTTAGGAGATTTTTAATCTATAGTTTTAGTGTGATTCTGATGTCCAATGATGTTGTCTAAAAATTGGGTAATTTTTAACACTTGATTATACGCAACAAAATTTTCAAAGTGCTCACGAATGCAACATAGATCTGATTAAAACACAGGAAGACTTTGGCAGTCAGTGACTAGATTTAAAATAAAAAATAACGACCTTATCTATCTTACACCGGCACTTGCGTTGCTATGTTCGTCTGTAATATTTGAGCACTCATCTCAAAAAGGCTACGGTACACTTACATTTTTATAATAACGCACGCCACAGATGCACTATTAATCTCTTGTGATGTGTAGTTATTAAATCTCGGTAGAGCGGACGATGTCGTCCGACATATTATTAATGGAAGTGTATCACGGGAGCCATTAGATACGTAATTAACATCGATCGCGGTCGTTAGAAAAAAAGCTACTTGAAGTGCTCCGAGCAGCCAGTCCCGTCACTCGTGGCGACGAATAAAAACGTCATTAAAGATTGATCGCCCGAAGGAAGTATCATTAATATTATTCAATTAATAAAATGTAATTTCGCGAGGCAAAACTCTCACCCCAAGGAGGAAAAAGCAATTAGTGGCTAGATTGCGATCCGTCAAAACAACTGCGTAAAAAACTACGAGTGCTCATTAAAAAAAGAATTCGCGAGGGGTGAATACGTAAGAAGTTTTTTGCATAAGACGGAGGCGCCCTCCGTTTCCAAGTTTTTTTTGTAGGGAATAAACTATGTGGGTGCACCGTAAGCGGTTTTCGTCACACTCGTCGAGTGTATGGATTGAGTTTTTTTTTAATTGTGTTGGTAATGAGAGTTGTTATGGTTTTATGGTGCGGTAATGAGCGGAGTCGCGCTGTGACATTTGCATGTGATCGCGGGGACGTTTTTTTCGTCTACACTTTTGTTGATAAAGTTTTTCAACAGTTTTTTCCAGACTGTTTATGGCGAGCGACATTTATTTGGTGTTTGTGGTTAAACATTTCAGAAGCTCCTTGTTTATAGCTAAGGGGTGGTTTATTGTTCTTTTTTAAGTGTTTGTATTCACTGTGATATGAATATTTTGAATCGCGCTCGTAATTGATACGGGTTGGTGTTAAAGGTAGCGGTAATGTTTGACAAATAAGGTTCACTGCCCGTTATGAAGGTAACGAGTTGAAGAGCGTGATTAGGATTAGGCATTATGACTGTCTGAGTCTATCAATCAGACGGTTTGGCGGTACGAAAGGATAATAAACGTCGGTGGTCTGACGTGCCGGCGGGCCCGATTTGGTATTAGCAATCATTAAATTGGAAATAACGCTATATCGGCGATACACCGCTTTTCTTTTATAAATATCTCTCACGTGATGCCGGTGCCGCGTCGTGTCACGAACCTTACAGAAACGATGGCAATATTCAAATGGCGATATAAAAAAGACAAGTTAGGTAGCATTTAAAAAGCTTGTTTGTTCGGCGACGAATCGTTTCTAGACATGACACACGGCGGTGCACGGCGCATCCACAGCCGAGCTGCTACGGCTAATGTCACCCTTATTTTAAACACGTTAAGTGTCAATTTAATATGTTCCAACTCAAGCTTGACATGGTAAATCTGCACCATCTTTACAGTTAATACGAAATTGATCTAAAATATAAAAAGGTCTTATAAAAATGCAAGACCACAAGTACGGACTGATGGCGGCGAACAGTGTTTTTATTTCTATTCACAATGCAATATCTATTTGTTAACATGAAAATGATCGGAAATCTTTTAATAACTTCGAAGTTTAATTGTTGCTTGCCACGATGTTTTAGTTATTATACATGATGTTAGAGAGGAGATATAGATACACAAATATACATGCCTAGTAGCTGTCAAACTTGCATTCTAGCCCCTTAAATTGAATATTATGGTTCTCCTTACAATGCGTGCTTTTATATAAGAAAATAATGTCTTTTGTAATTAAAGACATCACTAACCTAGCCTTCCATGGTTTTAAAAAGACATGAATTAAGATTTTATTAGACATTTGTCAGACAATTGTCAGATTTTTCAAGCAAAATAATTCTAAATTTACTCTAACTTTAAAAAGTTTCGTCTATAGTTGGCATTGCGCCATTATACATCGAAGGGTTAAATTACTCTAACCCGCAACGAAAAAACATATTTCTTTATAATATAAATTGCGATCAGCATACATTAATATTGAAAACGATATTATGAATATTCATATAAATCAATATAACCCCATTACTAACAATGGTGCATTATCGGGTTGCAATTTATTTGCTTGTTTTATATTGTAACGGCGACGATTTTTGATAGCTATTTCAATATATTTAATTTCCTTACTCAGTTACTATGGTGTTGAAAAGAGACAGCCATATGTTTCAGAGTCCTATACAATAATTTTTATAACACTCATTGATAGAAATTTTAATGGTAAAAAATAGATGACAATAGCAGACGTTATGTCGATGCGTGTCGATGAAATTTATTGCAAGTCGTAAATTATGGACTAAATTAAATCGATTTTAAATCCTGATATTTTCTTTAATAATCGCTATATCACTAATATTAACTATAAATCAATTTGTTCCAACTATTTTATTGAAGCAAATTTGAAATGTACCGACGCTTTACACTTCGTGGGGAGGATTGAATTGAATTAAAAGCAATGGCTGGACATTTTAATGCCTTGCGAAAATAATGGTAATAATTTATTTAATCATTTATGTATTTTGTGAGACTGGTAATAAAAATAATTAAAACTACAATTTTAGATTTAAAAAATTTAAAACGGAAAACCTATTTTCCTATTTTATGCGATAATTAGTTTTGTAAAAAAATTTTTATAGGTTTAATAAACCTATGAGAAAATTATACAATTGAGTAAGAATCTCGAATAGGTACTCAAACTGATATTCAAACTGCATGCAAGAACATTTCGAAGGTGGCAAAGACAATGATAATTTGTCCCAGGTGAAATATAGTGCCAACGACAAAGGGCCTATGGGGAGAGAAAAAAAATATTTTTCTTTGTGAGGCAGCGACCATTCACTACAGGTGGGGTGACGTGGGGCGGGCGGACAATACCAGTATCAATGGACGATACCAATATTTTTTGCTCAAGGAGGCGAGTTCGCAAAAAACGGTTCCATTAATTATTTCACAAACGATGCCCGCGCACTATGGCTCGGATGCGATCTTGATTTCATTTTGCAATTCATGCCTCGGTTTCTTAATAATGGTTTATTTTTAATTTTTAAAAATTTTAAGTTGCAGGTATTGCGGTGGTTGCCAGCTGGCAACGGCAAAAATATAGCTATATTTATTAAAAATTTACAAATAAATTATCCTATTAGCTACTATATGGCTTTGATATTGGTCGTATAATATCTCTATTATAACGTGTTTATAAATGTTATTGTAATATCAAAACCTAACCGCCATAATTTAAAAACTTTGTTTCTATTAATTAGAGGCTGTTATTTCTAAAATATTATATTTTCCTTAAATGATAAATGAAAAGTTAAAAATAGTTTCAACGTTTCTAAACTCGAATTAATGCTTACTGAGAAACCATGAAATGCAAATTAAATTCCCCGCAATCTAATTGCCAAATACGTGAAACATTGGCGTTGAAAAGCTGTATCAATATAATTTGTAGACCATAGCCATATAGGCACTGGCCACCAAGAGAGAAGAATTTCTAACATTTCTAAATAACAATAATGTAAAACGATTGTTGCGGTGTTCGCCATTCTGTGCGCCGGCCGCTAAGTGACCGCAGGCTTAACTGGACGATTTGAATTCCGATACAAATGGAATACCTAATACCTATTGATATTAAAATAATACTTCTGTATCTATTAATAGAAACTATATCTACTCGTATAATATTTATACGTGATGGGACTTTGGACATATTTTTGAGAATAATGCAAGCACGTGAGAGTTTGGGCTTTATTAAAGTTTATATGGTGAAGAAGTGCAGAAAGGTAATTTTAAGTATAATGTATTAAAACACATTAAATTAATTAAATAAAACAAAATCCTCACTATCACTATTTTTAATAAACTGATAACTTTTCGTCATTGTATAGGTACCATCTTTTACAAAACGATTGTGTTATTGTAAAACTTTCTTGCGTAAACTTTAGACAAGGCTAGCTACAGGACCACCTGTCAAGCTGTGACGTCATCACACTACAGACTCGATCAGATGTCATATTACACGCTTGTCTGTGTGAATCACACGTTTGCGGTTTTATAAATACCCTATTTTGAAACCGATTATCTTGAATACTTTTGTTCAATACATCTCGTGTTTTAAATTTTTTTTCGAATTCCGTTCTTAACGGTTGCTATGTAACAGGAACCCTGTTACTTGGAGTAAGCTGTCCGTTCGTCCGTCTGTCTGTATAATCCTCCTTGTATAATGTTTTATTTTTATTTATTTTACTACTATTGCTTCTATTAAACTTAACAATAAAACTATATCCATATGTATCTAACTAATAGTAAAAAGAAAAATAGGGGGGAGCAGTCAAAAAGTATGGAACATAAAGCACTCGCGTGCCAAATTTTAAGATAGCATTCGCAACTATTTCTATAGCCAGCTGAGATCATCGGTAGAAAGCCGCACACAAAGACGTTTTTGCTTTTAGTTTACGAAAAAAAATAAAGTACTTACTCAAGAAACAAAAGCTGGTTTACGTCACGGCTCTAAAATAAATAGTGTCGTTTGTTAAGGGATTACCTTCCTTTGGCAGAACCACGGTGATTGCACGTAGACAATACCTTCAGGTAGCAATTTTGGTGAGCAAATATAACAAAATTACAATTACGTTTGCAAAACACCTTTACCATTCAATTTTAAACTCTCCGCGTGTGCAAATAAGAGCTTTTTGTTAGTTTATAGATAGCAATATCGCTTGTTAATTTGGACTTTGTAAGCGCGTTCTGCGAAAGATGTTCCCGCTGCACGGTTCTTCGTTTAAATCTAAAGAACTACTATTGTTGAGTTAAATCCAACATTGTCGTTGGTGATAATCCAAATTGTACTTTAGACTGATTCTGTTAGTAAAATCGACTAGGAAATGATGTTTTTTGTTACACAGTGCATTTAAAGAATAATGCACTAGGTTAAACTGTAATTTAAGAAGTTCAAACACAGCAGTACTTAAGTTAAAGATATTAGTTACTTATAAAATAATTAATGATAGCGGTCTACATTTAAATCCATTTTTGAACACGATTTTATTCGCAGCAAACCTTCAGAGATATGTGTAAATTTTACTAAAATAGTACAGGTTAGGATAGGTTACCTGAATTAAATCAAACCAAAAACAAAACACCTTTATGCTTTTTAAACCTTCTGGCCCATTCGCATATCATTAAAAATTGAAGCTGATAAAAATGGTCCATCTTATCTGTTCTAAAAGATGATAATAAACATAAATAGACGAACGTCCGTCACGTTTGTCTTAGTACAATGTAAACAGGATATTAGGTCGGTGAAGGTTCGAAAACCAATAGACAGCTAGCGTTAATTCCGCGAAGGTATTTGGTTTAGATAAGCTTGCTCTAACTTGTTGGGATTACCTATCTGGACCGATGGACGTGAGGTAGTGATGGGCGGTGTAAAGATGATTCATCGAATGATAAAAACATTTGAAAGTTGTTTAGATGATGGTAGTTTGGTTCCGTATTAATTGGAGTATAATTAACGTATTTAGCTCTTAAGTTAAAGACTTAAAAAAATGAACAACGATACATATTTACTTAGTACTTCAAATTCGTCAAGGTGAAAGTATGTAATTGAATAATTGTTGTTGTACTCATTTAATATTTATTTTTATCCGATATTCTACAGGCTATGTTTGAATAGCCAAATGTCTTAGTACCTACGTCTAACTTTATTATATAATTTATCCTACCTCAGTGTATGTAAATTTTGCTTTCATAATTCAAAATCACAGATCCCTCGCCCATCACTAGAGTAAATATCTCATCCAATAAGCGTTCGTATAAATTTTAACGAATATCTATCCTATCTTTTAACTCTGGGTAAAATGGAAACAAACTATTGACGCGACTTCGGCAAACCAAGATAAAATAAATATTTTAGGGTGGCCGCGCCCTAAACAAACACCGCCAAGATTTGCTGACCGTCGATATAGTTTCAATTTAATACGCCGAAATTTCATCACCTTCATACACTTACTAAAATAAACCATATCACCCGCGAACTAGGTCCAATATCCTGTAAGCGATTTATAACTCATAAGCCATTTTGTTTTGTGTGTTTAGTTATTCCAGCGTCTTCGAAATATTTGGATATAATATTTTTTTTACGCTGGGATGTTTTCATCGGTAATTCTCAATATGTTTTCGAGATTAAGTTAATCATTTTCCCTTGTCCATATTTTATTTATAAAATATGAAACAATATGTTACATAAACAAATAAAAACTAAACTTATATAGGTACCTATAAATCGCAAAAAAGCCGAGGTTTATTCCTACAACCACGAACAGTTCATATTTTCCAACTTTGCTCAGTAGGCGTCCGAATATTAAAAATGGCGTACATTCATTTCCTCTCACCGTTTATCAGATAAGGCTTGCCTTAGAGCAGTTTTTAGTACATTCAGTATAATTAATATTGGCGAGGTGCCCGGGGCGGTCCTATCGCGGGAGTTATCACAGCTCGCTATATTTCTTCATTAACGACAAACCACGACTGCTACGCGTCATCTTACGGCTATGAAGCTGGTAAATCTTTGTAATCATAATGGTAGCTAATGTTAAGAAATTGTACTCTCTATTCCTTAGGTACCGTTTTAAAAGAGCTATGTTTTTACTATAGACCCAGTAGACGAAATATCGACTCATTATGTCGAACTACTGACTCTGTCAATAGTCTTTCGTTTGATGTGTGTGTGTGACGTTTTAGCGTATAAAATGTCGCATGATTGCGTGCGTTTTGTTATATTTTTAAATAAATATACGAATAATAATATATAGTATCGGTATAGGCTGCTCTTCACATTCTTTAAGGAACATGTTTTGACCCATACAGAAGCCATGTAAAGTGAAATTTACAAAGCTTTCTCAAAAAGCCTTTGTTTAAGTGAATACGACTATTCTTAGAAGTCAAAACAGTAGCGTCCGCAAAACAGGACGGAAAGCGAAACAAATGTACCGTAGTATTTTTTGAACGAGAATTGACTGGGCGATTTATCAAGTAATATGACAGCATTCAACGAACATAATTTTACGAAAATTGTAAAGAGTATTGTGTTTCATAATTAATGAAGCAAAAGGCTTTCTCGGTAACAAAATATCCCGATCTTAGATTCGAATCGTCATTACTTGTCTCTTTGTGCGACATTCTTTTGCGCCCAGGTGTTCCTATAATTACACTATACGGCGCGAGAACGAGATAGATCTATATAGATTAGTGTAGGAAAGAAAAGAACGAAACGATAGCCCTTGCGTTGATTGATAACTGTGACAAAAACGTAGCAGATGAAAAATAATAATTATGAAATCTTTTGTTAGAGGCGTATGAACTTCAACCAGGGGTGCGATTAACGATTTGAGTTAATTTACACGTGAATATTATGTCAAAATCAAAAACTTATTTTATAAACAATTTTTTCGTTACATATCGTTAATTTAAAATTAAGGTTTCCAATGTTTTCTTTAATTCATAGTGACTATGCACTTACTTATTTACAAATTTTTAATATAGTGAAATAGTCACCATGTAAAAATTAAATCTTAAATAAACTATCGACATACCTAATCTGTATAGACATAATTATACACATTTCATATTACATTTTACGGATACCGTAAACTAATACCAATTTCGACTCAATCAGTTTAATAATTGGCAGCCCTATCTTACATCGCCGGGTGCAGTTGGCGTTCAACGTTGCTCAGGTAGACAATACTGCAAGCGCAGGTAGATAAACCAGCTACTTACTTTGAAACTCATAAAAATATTCTTAACCCTTACCCCTTAAGACATAAGGTCCATTTTTGTACTAAATCGTAGTTTGCGGTTGACGCTATAACTTTGTAGAGGCGTACTTGTATTTTTTTATATTTCATTAGCTAAGTTCGCGCTTTATGGATCACGATCGAGGGTTGCAGACGTGTTGTATTGTTTCGTCAAACATGAGAAGCTCTGTCAATACAGGATGGGAGGTATTGTTTTTTTGTGGAGGTTTATTTATCCAAATCAGAGTCCAAAGTTATTTCAATCCATTATATTTTGCAATTCGCTGGATTATGTATAGACTTTTCTTCAGTTTATTTTTTCGTTCACATCAGTATTAGCAGTAACTTAAAAAAATGTTACATCATTCAAACATTCATGTGAAAAACTAATACGCGATTATCCAGTTAATTTTAGAAGCTAAGGTATAAAACATTAGTTCTATGACATCTTTAAAAAACAAACAAAAAGATATCCTAAAGAAAACCATAATTTCAAAGCAAAGAAAAACTTTGAACAATCCTTAAACACACCTACATATTAATTTCCTCAACCTTCATAGCAAATGGTACCGCGCGAGTTCAACAGGTTTGTAAAAAGATAGAATGTTGATATGACTAACACTATGAAGTAATGTTTCGTACAGTAAAGCCTAGATGGGGCTGTTCATTCGCTTTGTCGGTGTCGACACACCGCTGCACCGACTCTGAACCGACACGGTTTATTTAACAAATTGTTGTTAATTATTTCAACAGGTAATGCGAATTTGATATTTTCACATCCCGCTACACATTTACTTCGACTGCAGATGATTTTGAACGTGTACACTCGAACGAATCGACTCATTTCGATCGTGAGATAAACAAGACGAATGAGAATTCAAAACTCATCATCCCTACGATTTTTTATAGAAACAATACTCCACGGAGCGTTAGTTACGGTCGTTATTTGCGGAGATTAATTACCTTCGCCATCCGACTTATCGCCACGACCGATCGATATAGTATAAATCAATTTAATCTAATTAAAAGCATTACATGTTTTTTGTTCGATAACGAAACAAGACGAGGTATTAGGAGATGGAATCGTGGAGATTAGAAGGTGAGGTTGGAGCAGCGGGTCACCGATGATATCTCTAGATGGTCCGTCAGTCCGACGTCGGGTTGCTCTACAAATTATTTATACAGTCTAATTTAATTTGAGTCCCCTGACCTTTGAGGTGCACTTGGCTCTGGAAAAAACCTCTCGAACCGTTCCACGTGACTCATGTAACATTCATGCCTCTTATTGTATTACGTTAGGGAGAGCATTAAGCCGATGTTCCACGGTGTTACACAGACAGTTCTAGTACGCAGCATTACAGATGATCATGTACGAGTAACAAGTAGTGCGAAAACGTTGCACTCTGAATGTAATCGCGTCGCACTGAATCGGCAATCGGTTGCGTCGTAATGAAAATGTTCCGTGTCCTTCCACGACGGGAGCTACGCGTGGATTTCAAAAGAATGGTAAGTAGTGTTCGCGGGTGGTTCCTATGTTTGCAAGCGTATTATTTTAGCCGAGAAGATAGTCGGCCTTGCACCGCGTCTCGCCACGCAGTCTACGACGGAAGTTTACGACCGAACGCCAGCCACTTTTATTGGCTACCTCGCATCCAAGCCTCCTCACAGCCTCCCATTCACTCCGCAAGAAATATACTTTTTTATTGCTCTGTCACTTGGGTAATTTATTGACAATGAACGCACGTGCATTTCTATTAATATTTTATGTCGTAAGAGTTTTTATGCGGCTGCGTCCGCTCGGCCCATTGTTGTACGGAGCGAGCAGTTTGTTTTATGTCCACTGCAGAGGCCTACTTAATTGATGTTATTCAAATTAATCGTGATAGGTCGCCTCGACTCCACGCTGATATACAATCGAGACGTTTTTATATCGAGAGCCTCGATCGATATTGAAAGCGGTTAGATTATATGCAAAACGTTTATAATACAAGACATGTTAATGGAAGAAAAATTAAATAGGAGGTTATTTACAGATGATAAGGAGATCGAAGACAATTTGGAGATATTTAAATTTTTGAGAGTAATAAATGGGCTTGTTACTTCAAATTTGTGGCTCGATTTGTACAGTTAAGTAGCATTTAACGGATGAGAGTGTCGGGCTAATTGCAGTTTTAATGTAAATCGAACGATCGGCGGAGAGACGGCAGGGCCATAAACCATTCCGACTGTCGCCGTAAAAGTCTCGTGTGGTTTTTCATCGTCTGACGCGCGCCCTTTCGAAATTATATCCGAAATAATGACAATTCTTCGGCCGTCTTAAAATGCGGTTACCGTAAGGATGTACGCAAAGAAAACGGAATTTTTAATAAGTTTAATATCGAGGGAGGAGGATTTAAAACGTTTTCTTTCTCCGCGGTAATATTATTTCATTGCTAGTCTTTTTAGGGTTCCGTTGTGAATTGGAACCCATGTAGTTTCGCAACGTCCGTTAGTTAATAAAAAAAATTACATGTTAGGACTTACTCAACAAGTATAAAACCTTTGAAAGAACCAGAAATAACCGATATACATATAAATAAACTGAAAAAAAATCTAATACCATTTTAGAAAACCGATGCTACCCTATCGTTGCACAAGCCCTTAGCGGAGTGTCAATCGCGAACGTGCCCCATAAATAACGTCAGACAAAGTACTGGCAGCAGCGCGAATATGCGCTATATAATTAACAGTTATCCCCGTTATGGGCACTAACTCACGCGCAGGCGCAGCGCAGCGCGGAACAATGCGCGCAGTTTGGCACCTAATGGCTGCGTTGATTGAGACTCTGCAATAATGTTAAGGCTCACTCCCTTTATCTGTTTGTTACGTTTTAAGACTGCACCAGAAGGAGGGTAATGTTCTTTGAGTGTATGTATGTATGTTTCTTTGGTACGCTCTACATACAACTGAATAGATTTCAACAAAAACGTCGTCGTCGTCGTCATGGTAGTACCTATGCGTCTACGTTGTAAAAGTGACGTTGGTTATAATATTGTTTATTAAATAGGTTACCCCAAATTTTTAGCACTCGATTTTTTCTTATTACTTAATCCTACAGGTTTAGTTTTCTCTATCTAGTTTATATTTAATCAAGATTTCCAGTTTATCGATAGTTTTCCATTTCGTCTGTAATAAGACAGCTATCATCACAATCATGTAGTACAGCCCTAAGACAATAATTTGCATTGATGTTTACAAGATTACCTAGAAGTATGTAATTAGATTAATTACGCGAAGGAGACATTGTTGCAAACGTAATGAGAATTGACTGCATCTACTACAGTATGATTCCATACAAATGCTCAGATTTTAATCGCTTAAATTTATTCAGAGGATTATGAAAAGATAATATATATATACTTACTATAATATATAAAGATATATAATATAGATATTTTTATACTAGTTTGACGAACGTGAAGCGAAATATATAATTGAATGACGTTTTTTCCAATTGCAATATTTCATAACGTAAAAAATTTGCTGTTTTTAACCTTCCTCTCATCGCATAAGTATATGTATGATAATAATTATGTATCTTATTAATAAAAATCTCCTTATACATGATCTGAATTTATGCCACCAGCTTAACTTTAATTCAAAGAGTAAATTAAAGTTTACTTGCAGCTTACTTTGTGTTTAATAAAAGTGAATCTTACTAAACCAAAGATAAGACATTAATTAAGGTGACCCAATATTTATTAATAAGGAGACATAGTTTGATAGGGCTTATTAGTTTTCGTACTAAAATAGGTTTTGTATTTTTTCACAAATTTCTGTTACTTACTACTTATTTCGTTTGTTTCACATTTGCGTGTTGAAACTTACCTGAAAAAGAAGGAAGAATATTATTATGATTGTTAAATAGTTTCTATTAGATTTTTAGTAATATTATCTGTTTGATAAGTTAGTTCTTGTGTAGTCGAATTTAGTCGATACTGTATGTCGGTCTATACTAAATGTGAATAAGGGGCCGTTCAAGTATTAAACATAGCGTTACGTAACATTACTTTTTTCCTACCAACTAATTTCTAACCTCGGCAAAATGGAAACATTTTAAAATAAAATGGTAATTTGTGTGTTACGTAACGTTTATGAAGGGGGACGGAGGATACAGATAAACGTTACGGCGCGTTACGTAATGCTTAAAAACACTCCCTTAGTCAAGCAGTTGATAAGAAGATAAAATAGCATACAGTAATTAACTCTTATTTCGACGGTCAAAACAAACCACCTGGTAAATAGTTCGGTGATTTAAAAGCGAATGCTTTGTTAATACATTGTCATAACAGCGTTGAGTACTGTACATTCTTGCCAACACGTAGTTGGCGTTGCGTACATGCCGTATTTCTTCCCCAGATTCCCGCACGCTACTCGTCTAATTACACTTAATTCTTGCTTCGTGCCTGTTTAAAAGACCCGGCGGATTGCGATGCGGGCAACACTCGAATTAACCCGCGTATTTATACAGACAATCAGACGGGAATTAAACTCGATTTCCGCTTCGGATCGAACTTTCTCACGCACTAAGCGCGGTATGCACTTGATTTCTTAATTGTTTACATTGATAGTTTAATTGTCTTGTACCTTTTTTTGAGGTTGATTTTTAGATTATTTTTGATCCATTTGTATGAGTCTTTCGAATAGTTTTCGCGATATAATTTAAAGTACCTGGTACTTTGCTCCCTATTTACTCTGTACAGATTCTGATTGAGACCTAATTATAGAGCACAAGTTGACCGACAAGCATTCATTGCGGTGTACTGTTAGTAGGTACCTAAGTACTTGCAAAATTAGCTGTTGTCTCAACTCCTAATAACTGTAAAATGTTCTACAACAATGGCTGCGGTTATCTACTTACTTCTATTTTATAGCATTTTGCTTTTAACGCTAACCTGCTTATATTGTCCTAGTCGACACTTTTGTACTAGTTTTTATCTACTATAATAATAAAGTAATTAATTATTGCCGTCTATAACATTTTTTATTCGATCTTTAATGCCCTGTGGATATATCTAGGAACTTGTTTTAAATAGCCCTTTAATGATATTTCTTTTAACTTTAATTTACTTATGTCGCCCTAGTAGTTTCGAACCAGTTTATATGCTTCTTTTTTGAATACTGCATTCGAATAAAATTTCACATCGCTATATGCATAACACAACCCTAACTGTCGAAATTTTTAACATTGTTCAACAATTTTTCTCTTTTTACTGAAATCTATGATTAAAAGAAATATCAAAAACACCTATCTATAATTTCTAAATTCAACTTCACGGAATCTACAACTACATACAACGAGTTAACTGTAGCGGTAATCAAAGAGTTAGCGCAGTTAACCACTGTTCGTAGCAACTGCTATAGACCCTCGAAATCATACAAATCTCAGGCTCTGACAGAAAAACCCGTGATTCAGAACAGAAAGCTTGGGAACGGTGTAACGAGCGAATCCTATTAAAGAGGCGAGCGTAGAGAAATATCTCACGATCCTAGCTCATTACAAATTATGGCCGCATTCTTACATCGAACACTATTAAACAGGAGTAGCCGGGTTGCATGGATACACAGACGAACGCAATTAATATATTCCATATATAAAATAATACCTAATACAAGAGATTTTTTTCTGTCTGTTAGTTACAGATTTTTTAATGATCACAGAACCTTTTGTACTTGAGACGATGACTCGATATTTATGACTCAAAAACAATCATTTTTTAAACCTATAAGGAAATGAACCCGGCAACTGAATCCTGCAGGCTTAATCTACCTAATCAACGTCATCAATATTTATTCATTGGAATGCGATTATAGCTGAAACACACTATTGCTGGCCACAATATTTCTTACTGTGAAGAGTGACTTTCGGGACCATTTAGACTTGTATAATGATTGAAACAAACAAACTGAAACTAAACAGAAAAATCGCACAATAAGCCTGTTCAAAAGCTTTAGTAAGTTATGAATAGAATTCTTAAAGAAGCAGACTCAGTAGCATACGCTAGTGTAATTTAGCGTATTAGCAAAAACAAGTGCGGAATAAATGACAAATTGCGATATAAAAACCCACTAATAACTGCGAACAACTGCACTCGAGAAAGCCTGATCACCTCTAGCTTGGTGACAAACACAGGCTGTTATTTCCTTAAGGCTGACGTATTAGTTACTTTTGTAACCAAAGTTTATCTTTTGTATACCGTTAGCTAACTTTTTGTGTCACAAATATCTTGCGTCATTAAATGAAAGTCGGAAAACAACATTTTTTTTTTTATTATCGTAATGGCACAATAAGAGATAATTGAGAATTTAATAAAGATTCTTTTTCATTAAAAACATCCTGCTCTTATATAAATCACTGCTATTATTTGTATACTAGATGATACATTTATTTTTTCAGATAAACTATGGGAAGGTGATTGTAATGATAATGATGAGTCGATGCGTAAATGAGTAAATATATGGTGTGACTCAACATTCGATAAGTTTTCTGTACAAACAAAATCGAATATAAAATCACTGATAATGTGTACAAAAATCGTTTATCGTCTGTAGAAATAAAATTCAAATATCAAAAACAAACAAGTTTAAAAAGAAATCATTGCACATATAAAATACCTATAAAACAAAAATCATCTCAACTCTCAAAGACAAAATATCCCCGTAATTCCTTTATTGAATACAATTGAATAGGATGTAACTGTAACAATAATAAGAGCCGGAGTGCAAGATATAAAAAAACAATCACGACACAAGAGTTCATTCCGTTAGTGGACATGCCGTTGACACGGTGTGGCACCTCAAAACAACCTTTGTACTCTTGTTACCTCCGAAACGACCACCCGATAAGAATAGACACAGAAATTCCACAAGCGCGAGCCGATTATACTCCTAGGTGAAAATAAAAGATTGTTTATAAAGCCCAAGAAGACGACATGACAATAGATGAAGGTGATGGCTCGAAACTTCGCTAGCGTTCAGCCGAGCGATCATGCATCGCCCGAATCCGATCCAAATTCGTATTTACCACCACAGATTTAAAGTTCATTAATTTAAAGACACCGCCAAAACATGTGACTTTAAGAAGATGATTATGAAAAGTAGGGGCGTGATGTGTGAGAGAGAGCGAAGATCGGGGGCGAGCGAGAGGACCGCGAGCTAGGGTCACAGGCGTGATGTCAGGTCAGCCACTTTTGCACCTCGCCATAACAACGCGTCTCAAATTATTATGGACGTTTGATAAGTGTCCGGAGATTGCTGCGTCTTGGTACTTTACGATGTTAATTAAGTGTTTACGTTAGGAACGGATTGTTGACATATCTCAACGGCGCGTTCCGACGGATTCACGTCGATACTTCGAGAAAATATTGTTGTCATTAAGCTTTCACCGGTCAGGAAACCAATAATTCCACGTATGTTGTGTATAGGTGTATTAGAAACACAATTCAGCTCGATATTTAAGACGCGTTGTTATGTCGATGGAGTATTATCGGAAACAGAATTTCATCTGAAGAACATTGATTAGATAGTAACGTTTTATCATGTTTTTATTTTAAGAAGCATCTCCGATATAGCCACAATAAAACGATATTAGCGTAATAACGATTTATAGCAATAAAAACGGTTATGACGTCGGCCAATAAACTCCCGAATCGCTATGCGTTTTAAAATAACTAGATTAAGGATAAAAGACTCGAGTTGCCTGTACAGGCGAACAGTAAAGTCGGCTGCTTAATGCGTCTTAATGTGTATTTTATGTTCGTTACACAAGACGCTAACAGTTTTACATCGGTCTAAGCGATCTCTATCTGCAGTTATTAAATCCTCTGATGTTCCGAAACATCAAATTATGAATGAGGAATAAATCAACAGGGGCGGTCGTAAAGCGCTTTATGTTTTGTTCTGGCGGTCTTTGAGATTACTCTTTTAAATTGCCCCAGATCTGGCTTTGCGAACGTGCGGTATGATTTTAGTAGAAGTTCATTTTGATCGACTGTAGACGCCATATTTACCACGTTGCTTGATTTGCATAATCGAAGATAACTTAATTCTATCCTTTAGTTAGGTTAGGTTAGGTTAGTTGTCAGCATTTATAAGTTGCTTACATTTTCCTTCATTACATAGAAATCATAAAGTAAGATAGATATCTTGTGTTAGTCATTAATTTAAGCTAGCGTCAAATCTATGTAAGTTATCGGCGTTATTAATAAAAAAAACTTTAAACTCGTTTGATCTGAATTTACGCTTAAACTAACTAAGCCTGAGATTGACTTTAATTTAAAGTGCTAGTAATATTTTACTCCCTGCTTACCCTGTATTTATCAATACTGAATTTCATTAAGCCCAAGATACGTCATCGATTAAAGTTGATATTTTTTTTATTAAAAAACAATTTCCGCGTCTTTCTACCAACAAATAAATATCACCTTTTCTTCAAAAACGTTACTTCGATAGTTAAATATCGTAAAAGCTTCGCCTAATGAAACATTATAAAAAGCATTAGCGTCAGGGGTGCAGCGGAAGTATGATAGATGTTGCGAGGATGACTGGCGTGTAGTCCCGGCTTCGATTCCTGATTGATATGACATTGAAGAAGGGATCTATGCATTCATAGTGTTAGTGATATCATTTTGATGATTAATAGCTAATTTGGAACAAAATTGCTCTTTGGAAATGGATGTGAAAATCATCCAAATAGTAAGTTTTAGTAATACCTTGGTATTCTTGTTAGAGTGTATCACTACTGGTAAATGAAATGAATCCAAGTACAAGATAATTATACAGTCCATAGTGAATATTCAATCAACATTAGCAATATACGTTTGTTACGAACCAATAAAAAAAACATAACGTTGTTAATATTCCAACCATTTAAAATGCTACTTTTCTACATGATCCATAAAAGTTTATTTATGGCACGATGCATACATTCAGATGTAAATAACAAATCTTAATGTACGTCCGATTTGAAATTCATCAGTTTGATTAACCGCTCACTATTACCATACCCACTCGGGGCAGAAACGAATCAGCCTTATTTCTTAAAACATACAAACAATTGGACGGTGGAAAAAAAACTGTGATCGAACCAGAACGAATACAATGACAACTGCATGGTGAATCAATCACAAAAAACGGAATTCGAACAAAAACAACAATTAAAAGCGAACCTCGCTCGCTCACAAATATTTAGAATTCGTTGGCGAAGCCTCCATTTTCTTTTTTACTATTAACCCTCTACACGTGTCTTGGTTGTCGTCTTTATTGGTTTAGTCCAATTAATTGTGACTAATATCGTTAATTCTAAGAACGGGTTGAGGATAATAAATTATGAACTTATTCTTGGGGTGTTTTTGAAAAATAGGTTTGGGGATTCGATTTAAAACAGCTGCTATTAATTTTAAGATTTTGTCTGTTTAAATTAGAATTTAATCGTCATGAATTATCCATTTGTATTTGATAACGCTTTTAAATCCTTCTAATTTTCATATTTCACTTTCTGTTGTCTTTATAAAATTGCGGAATTCGCCCTTAGTTAAGTTGTTGCAATTAAGAGGTGGCCTATACGGGATGATGCGGTCGCTGTGCGACAAAGTCCTTTTGTTAAATAAAAAAAAACTTTAAACTTCGAAGTGTCTACTAAGTGAATATGCAATACTTTACTCCCATACGATAGATCATATTTATTGTTCTTTTGTTCTTGAAAACTAACAAAACGAATTATTTGACTCGTTTTCTATTAATCAATCTCTATATTTAACTAAGAGAAATATACTATTTCAGACAAACTTCAATATCGACTATCGCATTTTCTCTGCTAATATTCGTAACATTAATTTGTTCCCATGAAATACATTGAACTAGAAAAAAGTGTACCATATTTCATGAGTAATAGCGCGTGCCAAGAACCGGTAGATACTATTAAGATTACGGGTTAAGTCAACGTTATTAGACCTGGGAGTGCGTGGGCCGCGGGCCACCGTAATGGAGGTTTCCATGTCGATGTTGATCAATCAGTCCTTTCGTGCTATCATTGGTCCTATTTGCAAATGTTCGGTCGATATGGAGAATGATAACTAAAGGACCCAGCTTCGTACATTAATGTTATTTAGCGCTGTTAATGGATATGGCATACGAAAGTTATGACTACCCATAAAGTACGCACTTTAATTCAAAGTACAAAAATTGTGGAATGCAAGTAAGTTTTAAAAATAATAAATTTCTATTTTCGTTCAATTAGTCATCAGAAAAAAAAATTTTGAAAAATCAATTTTTACCAAGCTTAAAAATAATGTATGTAGGTAATAAGTACCCTAATACTAAAGAAAAGATATGTTTGTATAAGGCATCAGAAGAGCCATACAGTGTCTAATGATAGAGCATCATTAAATTTAAGATAAATGTAATCTAATTTAACGTTTGAAACGTTAAACAATTTTAAAGATAGGTTTACACATAGCTTTCTAGGACTTCCGCCCATTCAGTAATATGGTATTTTCAGTGAATCGTAACTCCATAATGCTAGTAGCTTATCTGCACAGCCTATTTTAGATCAATGCGTGTTCGGATACTGTTTGCGAACGTATCCTTGATGCGGTTCAATCCTGTTTGATCCTATTTGAGAAGGATCGATAAGGTGAGTGATTGAAACTGAGCACACACACACATACACACACATTCTATGTAAAATTATGAAACATTTACATTGGTCCTGTTAGAGTTCGTAGAGTAACATGGATAAGGTATATCGCTTAAATAAGTATAGAAACCTTTTTATTGAAGAAGAAACCTAACTAAATTTAGAACGCCAAAGACCAAGCATAAGTACCTAATATTACACATAACTGACAGTAATTAACTAAATTAAAATCAAATAATTCGACGAATATATCAAACTGCTTATTTTAGATCAGTAACGAACAACTAATTGCTGGTTTTATCATATAAGTATATTTTTATGAAAAAATGTTGAATGGATACCGTATCCATTCCAAGCCGTGCAGTTATACATTATTACATGCCTGGTCGCTACGCAGATATAAAGCAGCCCAGTGATTGAGTTATGGTCGCCCCACACCTGATTAATGCGACATCCAGCACTGACGCGCTATTGTCCGCGGGATCTGCATCCAATGAGACTGAGATCGGTCAGATGTGGTAACAGCATTTGTCCGCTTACTTTTTTATGTATTTTGATTTTGCGATTTCAATAAAATATAAAATATTTATTTTGTAAGTGTTGGTTACTCTTTTTTTGTGACTGAACTGACAGTTTTTACTAGATATTATATGTGTCTTCTTTGAAATTTGATTTTGATTAGGTGTTTAAGAGAGATGGTAGTAGTCCCAATCTTTAAAAAGCGGTAATAATTAAGTTACTTTAGCATTCCTTCTTAGCAGTTATTTTGATGTAGTAAGTAGTAAGTATTAAGTAATCTTTGTACTTATTAATACTAATTTAAATTGCTTTTTTGTCATTAAATGCAATTGAAATTATGAACTTAAAAAGGTTCTAAAAATTTAATTACAATTTAATAAGCACAACAGAACAAAAATTAAGCAGAAATATAATCAAAAACAATTATACGTTACAAGTGAAAGTATAACGTGAATTACCAAAACAGGTTAGCGTTGCCCATGGGGCGACGTTTTCCTTAGACAAACGAAAATAAATGAATTTTCAAAGAGCAAAATATAAAACGATAAGAGGATTAGGCGGAACGGAGATGACATTGGAAATTTAGGCTGTTTTCTTTTGTAATTTCCCCCTTCTCACCCTCCAGTGGACGTTAAAAATGTATGTTTGGCTCCTCGGCCGGTCGGAGGAGGCTTGCTTCTCCACGTAACTATGTCTATAAATTCAACTAAACAACATTATATATTTCAGTCCCTACAATTATCCTACTAATAAATGTGAAAGTTTGTGAAGATATTTGGATGTTTGTAAGTCCTTCACGCTGTAACCGTTGAACGGATTAAGCTGAAAATTGGCACACATATAATTTGCATCGAGGAATAGGACATAGGATAGATTGTATCCCGATAGGATAGGATACTTTACCTTGGGATAAATCGAATATATTTTTTAACTAAACTTTCGCGAGCGAAGCCGCGGGCGCCGTTTAGTTTAAAACTTAAATTAAAGTATGTCTCTTTCTGACTCTACTATATTTGACTATTTTAACAAAGTCAGAAAAGAAACAGCATAAAAGACACAAAATTGGTGTAACATAAACACACGTTACACACTTAATACAATGTATTTTCAACATAATTAACTTTATAAGCTAAGCTACTTAAAATGGAAGCTGCGTCCGTTTACTAACTTCCCATAAAAAGTTAAACAAGATATTAAGCGTTTAAATGCCAACATTTTAGCTGCAGTTTTGCGACTCAGAATCGCATGCCGAAATATCTGGCGACGCGTTCCTTTACCCACGGGGTAATTAAATGGACGCGCGGGTAAAAAGTCGCGGTCGCGCGGTCGGCTCGCGCGGGCCGCTCGACAATCGCGTTTTTGTCGCCAAGAACCTGCGACACGATCGCGACGGCGCAATAAATTAGAGCGCCGACACCGCTCGATACCACATTAAATAAAAACATTAAAGACTGGTCGAAAATAATCGACGGGAAAACGTTAAACGACCATATTGGGGTTTGGGAGCGATGGCGGCTCACGGGGTAACTACAGAGGTTTTATTCGTATTCCTATACGCTGAATAAGGAATTAGTTTCGATGAAATTACTTGATGGACCCTTTATTGCGAAGTTGGACGCCAAACATGTTAAAGTCACTGACGGAAAATATATCTACATATAACTACATTCCGACAGACTTAGTAACAAAAGTGAGCGTAGTAGAAAAAAACATAACCTACTTATCAAATACTAACATTTAACGTTACATTGCTCGACAGGCCTTGCTCTGTTTCATAGGTCAAATCGAAAAAAAAGAAAAAAAAATGGCTTCATTTTTTTGTTCTGAAGACTAAGTCCTTACATTTTTGGTCTGAGGCTAAAGTTTTGTAAAAAAGGCTAAAGGCGGGAATAATTAACCATAGGTATCCGTTCCTAACGTAAACACTTCCTACTTAGTGTATGAATTTCAGATATTTTAGTTGTATAGTGAAATAGTTGTCCATTATGTTCCTAATAAGCTTACATGGCTACATCCCTTTCGTGATACATTTGATATTTCCATAGTCGGTTATTTCCACAAAAACTAATCTAAATGTTTAATGATTTCTATTAAATATATAATTTCTAACATTCAGCAATCTTAGTTTAATAAATAAAAGGATATAAAACACCAGCATCCATTTGTAAATAAGCTACGTATGTGCCAATTTCATGAACCTTATATGAATACTTCATGTCTGCATACCCACATGAGAATTTCTAATACGACACTTGGAGAATATTAAAACATACTTTGAATGCAATCTCGTTTCATATCGCAACTGTGAAATTCAATAAATATATTCCACTATACATCACAGACAGACAGATATTTCATATGAATTGTAGCACATTCTTAGGTATATTTATTATCTCGTATTAAATAGGCAATAATACCTCTTTAACCGTCTTGATAAAGCTAAGACTTATTCAACTTGTTAATTTGTTTTATCAAATGAAAATTGTTCTTTATTTAGTAAGGCTAACCCAGATGTTGACTTCAACGTGAGATGACAATACAACATGAACTAAACTTCAGCGTTTTTCTATGTAGGTAATGATATTAACGATAGCCAATAATAACAATAATCTATAATATCATCCTCTAAAACAAAAATCCCAAAAAGTACAAGTAATATAACTATGTTCACGTAAAAACTATATTATAAGTAGTAACGACAAAATCAGATCGAAACGTAAATCGAACGAGCACGTGTCGAGTGTAGTCAGGGCGCGGAATTAGTATTCGAAAATGCAATTTCAGTGCTGTATTTCAGACGACCGTGTGTGGAGCCGGCGGGGAGGGGGCCTGAGTACATATTCATCTTGTTAGGTATGCGCCCGGATGCGCTAGCTACGGCAAACACAATAAGAGCCTTGCCTTCTTGCCTTCTTACCCCCCTAAACCACCCCTGCTCTTATGGAGAACTTATTAGACCTCGGCCCGCCGGGAATCCTTTTTCCTTCGGTAAATATTTGAGGGAGAAATTAAAATTTGACAGCGGACGTTTTCCAAGTAACGGACGACTATGGAGTCTATGTTGTATGCTCGTACGTGATACTTGAGGCGTAAAATGAAATTTAGATTGAGTTTGGACAGTTTAACGTCGCCTTTGTCGACGTTATATGGTAAATTTCTAGCGGCCTTCGTTGTGATGCGAACTACGACGCAAATTGATATTGTCCCTTTTTACACCGCGTCTAGCGTTATAATCGAAACAGTGATTTTACGTAAAATAAATTTATCGAGACTTATAGCTTATCCTAACTTCAAAAATGAGGAAATCGGATATAGCATCTTTAGGTGATCCTAGACAAGTTGTTTTCAACGAAGAAATTCTTACGTATATTCTTAGTTTGTATTCATAATTTCTTAAGTTTTGGAGTAACATATTATAATTCTCTATCTTTAAACATGTCTAATTAATACTTAGGTATCTCATTTTATACCTGAATCATTCTCGATCCAAGAAAATATTTATCTGAAAGTTTAAATAGTAGATTTTTGTCAATAAAATAATGAACCTATCACATACAGTTGTATAATGTAATCCTCTAAAAATGAGTTTACAATGGAGTCGAAGGCCGTACTTACACCGAGCCGAGTATATAAAGAGTGTTGGGGGGAGGAAGAAAGTCTCATTTGTTACGGCCGCTCCGCTGAATGCGGCGCACGTTTCTAGCTTCCCCATTTTTCACTACATTGGTTTTACGTGTGAATTATTGTTTGTTGGTTTCGCTGTCGACTTCTTTGTCGTAGTACTGGAGAAATTAGGGAATTTCAAGTTTAGGAAATATTTGTCTGCACAAATTTTGGGAATTACCCTAATCTTACGCAAACGCATAGTGATTCGCTATTTTTAGTAGAGTCATGGTTTTAGGTGTATCTTTTATAATCCTATTCTAGAGAACAACTCGACTTTTTAAGTAAATTTCAAAAATATTTCAAAACAATTTCTATAAGCACATACCTACTAGCAGATATATTATAAGCATTGGATAAACCAAATGACGTTAACGATTTCAAACTAATAAATAAAAAGTAAAATAAGTTCCTTGCAAACTTTACAAGACAGACTTATGAAACATATTGTTTGTCTATTCATCACTGTAAACGAGTCAGTACACACCTAAATGAATAATGTTTCATACATAACTGATTACACAATCCTCCGTATAAAAGGCTAAGGTTACAAAAGGGTAGAACGTTTACATAAGGGCACAAAGGGTAATGTCTTGGCAGTAATTAAAGGAGGGTGGGAGGCTGTAAGGCTGGGCGTGGCTCGCGCATGCGTTGTGTTAATTACAGAAACAACAAGTCATTGACGCCTAGCTTCATTAGGGGCCAGCGATCCGATTGGCAAGGGTCAGTACCTACCGAATACCTATTTGCGGGAAAATCTCGCTTAGGTACTTAGAAGCGCTTTTGTGCTATACGTTCTATAGTTGTCGAGTTGCTGCTTAGGTAGGTACCTACTTAGCAGAGCTTTTATGCTACACCAAGTTAGTGTTATAAATAGATTATGATGCAAGTTTTGGATTAGGCTTTAGGTAGGTAATACTACTTTTTCACCTCAGTGATCATAAAAAGTACAAATCTTATACATATTATGTGTGTGAGATTTTATGAAATCGATAGGTATGAGATAAAGTACCTACCTAATTCAAACTTTAATAAGTTTCTCGAAAAATCTCTAGAACATCTATAGCAGTAGGTATATAACGTACCAGATGCATAACTTATAACGATCCTCATTATTTCGTACGTGATTGCTACAACTTTTAAAGTACAATGCTGCAACACCATTAAAACTACCACAGCATACGTGCAATAAGCAGAAATGGATTCAAAATGCTAGATGACTCTCAGCGGGGAGAAATATTCCTGGGATGTAGTTGTAGAAGGTTTCTTTACAAATAGAAAAGCGTGGAGGAAAATCGGGGTGGCAATAAGTTCTATCGAATTTATTTTGCTTCGTCGATTTTAAGTCTTCAATAGAGGGGTAGTTTAATATGCACGGGATTTAGGAATATACATAATAAAGAAAGTAGAATTTAAGGGTGGCTTTATCTTGCCGTAGCTTATTTGTAGTTTCAGTCATTAAATTCTACCTATAGAAGGTGGAGTTTTTTTGAGTAGTTATAGAAAACAGCTTTGATTGATTTAGCTGACACAGTGAGACCCCTTTATAAAGTTAAATTTTAGTTAGTGTTAGTTACAATATACTTGTAACAAACCAAACAGCGTTGAACGACTAAATAAGTAAAACAAGTGAATACGTAAATGAAACTGAATCGGCCTTATCGCAAAAGCCAGTTTGCCAAACAGCAGATGCGTGCCAATATATTCAATTCACGTCTGCCCCCAAACTACCAAACTAAACACAGCCCTTTAAGGCCCTGTTGTCATAGCAAAGGAGAAATGACTAGCGGCATATCTAAATAGGTAGTATGATTTAAATAAAAAATCGCAGCACGCGACGAGGTGGCTGCGTTCATGTAAATCATCTCAAAACCACGTCACGTAGGAAGGAAGGGTGCATATATTTTTGATTTGTTCTTGCTCAAGCAATTTTTTGGCCTATTCTTCATTCACTCCTGTAAGTTGTGGCCCTAATGATGGTGCTTCGGGCGCTGTATAAAGGGAATGCGGTAATGTATACAGAGCTTTACCAAACTACGAATTCATTATGGTTATTGTTATGCTAAAGTTCTAAAGTGTTGGTACTGACAGCTTAATAAATACAGAGCAAAAGTTTGATAACTTATTTATTATGAAAGCGCAAAAATGTATTCTAAAACGTGTTTAATAAATCTGGGTCCTTGACATGTCAATATAGACATGTAAATTCGAGTTACCCGCACAATTTCATCCCGAACTCGAAATCCATGCCCTAAATAAGAAAACATGTAGTTTTTCAAGGCCTACACACATCGAGACCTTCAATCAAGCCAATCCGCCATCTATCTACGTGTCGCACGATCCCCAATCGGAATTATGCCCCAACATGCTCCGATCCCAGATATGTATCTGGGTTGTAATTTTTCTTAGCTAACTTAGTATTCACCGCGTATTGGCCATCTATCGCCTGTAACATGCCAGTAGGTTACGGATGGAGAAAAACCAGGAAAAATGAACGGAAATCAGGTGCGTTTATAATGTACCTACATACGACGTGATTTTTGGGATAAAAATCAAGCTATTACTAAAAAAAGATTGGTCCAAATTCGATAAGTAGTTCTGGAGCTGCGTGTGTGCTACATTAATATCCATACATACATATATCTAGGATTTTTTTATACTATTCGTTTTGGATGCTATATAGGGTAGGTAGTTACAAATACAGAAATAAGTTTTTGAAAATAAAGTGAAATTCCCTTTCGGGATACCACCGTTCAAACCACTATCTAAGCTATAACTGTATAAAAATCACTCATGTCCTACCTATATCGTTTATGCGAACCTGTTTATCAATAACATGAGGTAAATAATAATAAAATCAGGGTAAAAAATATTCAAAGTGGATTCACGTATTATTTTATTCATTCAGTTCATCGCACACACTTTCCTTTATAACAGTTTAATATTTCGATTTTATTGTATTAGCCTTTAAAATACACACATTTGTAAGTGAATGACACAAAATTTTCCACTATACATATTACGGACGTTTTATAGGATTCATTTTTATTTCATGGGAAATGTCGTTTGTGTATGAAAGTTAAATAGCTATATCATGGTCGATTGACGCATATTTTACGTTGAAAACCAAGGTGAACATTGAAAATCTGTTTTTGTTACGCATCCGGAAATTGTACCTAAATGTTTTCAAATTTTTAAATATTATTTTTTTTTCGCTTCTATCATATTAATCGAGTATCTAACTAAAATATAGGTGAGTATGTATTCTTATAAAATGATCCTACACGTGTTGCGACAAAGTAGATATTTCTTGATACAATTCTTGCTAGATTTATGTTTGGTTAGTGACAGAAATATCAAATTCCGACTCACTCTACATTATACCATAAATCGTTACCATTAACTACCAGAGCAACGTAACATATTAAATCAGGCAACTGACTCGTAATCTTCACAATGAAATTAATTTCATGTTTCCATTCGTATTATTTACGAGTCCGTATAAGCAATAAACGTATATCGATAACATGTATTTGCTTACAGTCGTTAAGGCCGTGGATTTATCTAAAAAGAGGAACAAAAATGTCCCGGGTTAACCCTGGCCGACGTCGTAAAAGACCCGATCGGAGCTTCGGCCAGAGCGACAACAAAAATACTTTATTTATATGCTAATGTAATTTATATGACGCTTAATGTCTCGTGGCTGGTAACGCACGATTTTGTTCCATTCTTTCAGACGCGGAGCCTGTTTTAGTAAAAAGGACTGTATGGGAGTGAAATTAAGGATGTGTTCACAATAAGAAGTGTCGTGTGTGTCGATACGATTATGAATGCGCGGTAGGAGGTAGCTCCCAACCCAGCTTCCTTGGAGGAGGAGGGGGGAAGTAGATCGCGGGAGAATCAATAAAAATACGCGAGAAAAGCGTTGATTATACAACGGGAATTTGGTAGGAAACAGTCTTCGAATAACGATATAACTTATATACAAATGAAAAATAACCGTTATAGCGTTATAAGGACCTCTGAAATGGATGATATTGTTTTTAAAAGCAATGATATCAGACCTAATATAATATGTATAGGTATGTCAATTTACTATTAGGAAATATACCTACTTATGATTTGGTTGAAATATTTTCTTGTAAATATTAAGTTACCTACTTAACTTTTTTAGTTATAATAAATAAATGGTAACAATATTTTAGACATGGAAGAACTAAAAGTTATTCATATTATTGTTTCTAGGGACGTGTAACGACATTGGCTATCAACGTCTTAAAAGCTTTTTATTTCAACAGCATTTAAACAAATAGGTTAATTCTAAGGTTTGATTCTAAGTTGTATACGTCACACGCTATTTCTTTTTTAAACCGGCCAGTATTTTTTTTATCTGAACAAACAACAGAATAACCTATCAATAAAATCATGAATCTAATACGTACCTTTTATTTTTCTACCCAACGAGATAAAATATGAAAGCTCGATGAAAGCGATACGGTTAAGAGAAGAAATGACAAAACAGAACTGTCCAAATTAAATGCAAATATCAAGTTGACCGTTTTGTTCTAAACTGAAGCAAAGACCACCAACGAATAGGAAGAAACTTTTGTTATTAAAACTCCCAATACACCGGGTTTCAATTCTTCTTTGATTTGACATTTTTACGTCCATAGCATTGTTGAAGTAACATTTACTGGACAAAGACGAACCGTACTACGCACACTCGTAACTGCCATTCTTCGAATCTAATTCCTTACACAAAGAAGGTATGTTTATGTGATTGTGTGCGGATAATGTTGAAAACATTCAAATTAGATGAAACTGAGCTACCGAGTGATGGACATTCAATCTGTGCTGCATTTTATTTGCATAAAAATCCGCAGAATTGAAGCGCTCGAGCGCTGGAAATGCAGATACGGAGTACCTACTTGGAGATAAAACCGATATGATATACGAATACGAACACTAATACGTTTGACTCGTAAATCCCCTGTTTGGCCATAAGTATGTGAACGGTAATAGTTTTATAGCTATGAGACTATATTATCTAAGTCATAAGGGTACGGCATCTGGAACTAAAAGACAGTTCAAGACATTTTATTTTAACGTTGAAGTCATTTGCTGATATTAAACTATTTTTTTTTATTATTTATAGCTACAACCGTTGGACTTGAAGTAGCATTCTACCTCTATATGGATTAGTAAAATTTTATATAGACTTTAGTTATCATTACCAGATACTTATAAAAATTACGAAATAATTATGATTGTTTAGTAGGTACTAGTGAAATTATAATTATAATCGCTCGTCTGATATATAATTACCTCGCTCGCGATGCAACAAGCGCTGTAAACCGTGTACTAATGCTATGTAAATATCCAGGATAATGCCGCCATGTATTATTCATCGTTCAAGTAAAAGGTAGAAAAATTCTGGTGGTTCGTTTCGTATCGCTGATAGATGGCTATCTCACATTTAAACATTTGAATTGCAGACTCGCTATTGTAGATTGATGTCGTTTCGTAAGCATGAAGTGACCTAATCAAAGATTATGATTAGCTAATAAAATACTGATTTTCTTTGCTAAAAGAATTTCTATGAGTCATGATAATTTGATGTGGTTTTTGCTAGTAACTGTTCAGTATTAAAGTTTCATTTGCGTACTATTTTTTGTAAATAATGATGTTAAACGAATCTATTAGTGTAAAAATGAGAATATGATATTATTATGAAAGATATTTGTAGTTTTATTAATTGTAACCTAACCTAGTGTCATATTTATTCACTCACAGCATAACACTAGGATTCCCTGTATCATGGGTAACATGGACCATATAAAGAGACGGAGGATACGAGTCCAGATCGAAAACAAAAAATTAAATTCGTTATTCAAATTTCTGTCTCGCCAGATTGGAACTTAGGACCCAATGAACAGTGGTTCGACGGAGTAACTATTGCGCCAATGGATAAGTAGTAATGTTTTAAAACTAAACATCAACAGCAGGTATTTTATCTGTGTAAATGTTGACTGAAATTCTTTTATACACCTACAAGTGAAGCTTACTCAGGCTATAGGATTCTACGTGCCGCAGGAGACGAACAACAATGAGAGTTGTCAACTTACAAATAAACAACTCTCGAATAGAACTTGAATATGCTATTGAAGCTTGAATCGACCGAGAATCAAACTTGAAGACGTACAATAGAAAGTTATTTTACATCAATGTGCTGCTATTGTTAGATATACGAGTAATTTGAACGTAAAATATTTAGAAATTTTCATCAAAATTTCTTTAAATTAAAACAAAACTTTAAAGTTAATAATGCTAAAGCTAACAAAACTATGTTTATAATATAGGAATAAAAAATACGAACGTACCGTTATAAATTTGGTATAAATAACTGAAGGTCTGCGAATCTGCATTACTTACCTGTAAAAAAGAAAAAACAGCGTTATTACGTTGTAGAGTTTTATTATCTGATTAGTTAAAAATAATGTTACTGCTATTTGGCCAATACCTGTCGATTATTGTTTACTTTTATCGCCGTAGGACGAGGTCCGGAGGTACGGCTTTCATAAAATGTGACAATATCTACACCCTAAATCGATTCACATTTCTCTTCGAGAAAAAGGCCTTAATATTTGCAGCACGGCAAATTTAAGGACCTATAAATTTTTGTCATTAGGATAATAATAAGAGTTGAAGTGGTGTCGCGGGAACAGGATGTTAAGACGTCTTTTGTTCGAGAGCTCGTAACGCGCATACCAATGATCTCAGACCTTTTGAAAAACCACCTACATTTTTTTTCAATCTGATATAGAGATTCTTATTAAGGTATCCATTTTGTTGTCTATCATCTTATTAACCGTGCGATTTTTATTGGTTCGGTTTGGTGAGAGTTTTGGAAACTTGCCTAAATGGGAAGTAAGGACAACGTAAATACTACAACACTATCTTTTATGAGTATCGTTAAGCATAACTATGGAAGTCTAAGGCATACTTCTCCACGTTGCTCCATGACGGATTGGCGAAGAGGTTATGGGCTAACTTAAGCTCCTGTGTTAATGATTATTGATTGAATACAGACGACGCCGCTAGCATACTTTAGTTTAGTTTGAACTTAGAAACCAAACTATCAAAGAACATTTGTCATTTTATGGCGTCAGGGAAGTAATCTCTTCACGCCTATACAACACTCATAACTCAATCGTTATTTTCTCTAACTGTACCTATAAAGACAAATTACCATACATTGTAAGAACACTCACAATTTACTATATTAACTGAGGAGCACAATATTACCACCGGGAAATAAAGCCGTAACCATCATTAGGTATTAGCATAACAGCACCCGGCAAAAAGCTGGCAAAATGTCAGAAAATATGCATCGTAAGCCAGTATGGCGAATCGTAACGACAGTCGGGGGAAAGTCTCACACCGTCTGATTTATAACCGCATTTGATCACTTATTTGATCACTTTATGATAGCGAAGTGTCAGGAAAGCTCATAAGGTGCGGCGATGCAAATCGCGAATGGAGGCGTCAGGCGGACATAACGGCAGGCTTCCATGTGCGTGACGGTCCTCTCCGCCATCTTCATAACGGAATAGAAATCACCTAACAACCGTGAGGAGGTGCCACAAAAAAGGGACACTGACCAGTTTAGAGTAAACGACATTTTAATTCCCATCAGACATTTACATCTCGTAACTCGTAATCGACAGGTAATAGATTGATGAGCGAGGTGTTAAAAGACGATTCAACTCACATGACTCATTTAGACTTAAAAATAGCATTATAAATTTGAACAGCAGTTCGTCTATAGTGTCACGTTTATAATAAGAATAAGCTTATTTAAATAAAAATGTCCGAATTAGCATGCAACTCTGCGCTCGGATCTTTCCATTGTTTTCGCTAAACGACATCAAAGTTGTAGCGGCGAAATGTATTTAGCATGTGAAATAAAATTGTCCGTTTTCTAAGAATTTTGTGAGTGAGTTTAACAGGTGTACTTCGTCATCGATTGATTGATCAACAGCATTCTGCACATTACTCGTTTGCTGCTGATGTATTTATTACCCGACTCTGATACTAAATTTACATGGTACAACGGATAAAAACGTTTTATCGGATGCATATAACATATAATGTTAAATATTTTAACGTTAATGTATTTTAACCTTAAGTTGTACGTGGTATAACTTAAGCAAACTAGTGAAAATAAATATTTGCAATTAAATACTAACTTTTGTAGATACCTTTTGCCCAATCTTTGATGTTAAATATATATAATTGGCAAATCTTCAAGCTTATACGAGTAGGTACTACCTACCCACTTGATACCTACATTTTAAAATTAAAGTAACGCATCGTGCAGCGTCTCATAGAGTCGTTAAGTAATGTGCAGTTAATCGAAAGTCAATAGTCGTCTTAGCAGTTTAGGCTTTTTTTTCGATTTAACATTTTTTTTCAAGAGTCTGTTGAAGGCTATTATTAACAATAGAAGGCCCGCTCTATGGACGAAATCCGACCATAACTTATAAGGTCAAACACCTATTAGGTACTACTTTTGCTAGTGTGCGTTTTGTTTTATTTCTTAAATGTATGTAAATACATAAAATGTGTTAAATAAAAAAACATACATACCTACATCCTGAGTACTCGTTATATCTCAAAGTAATAAATAGATATATAATTAATTTGCCTATTTACTAACTCCATGCGTAATTTAAGGAAGTTCTTATTAATTGAAATAATTTAATAGAATTATTGCTTCCATAAAACAGTTGGTGTTCTATCCGTTTAAGGGTTAAAATTTAATTGGAATAAAAAACTTAAACTATAAATTTTAGACATGTAAATGGCAAAGCGGCTATTAACAATAATGATTCTGTTTGCTCTTGTTACGGTATATTTTATACATATAAGGCTCTATTAGATGGAGGCAGAGATAAATTGTTATACAAAAATTTAAAACTTTGGTAATAGAAGTTTTGATGAGGAAAAAAATTATATTATATTTTGGTGTAAAGTTTTATACAAGTTATACATAAAGTAGATATTAGATGCGTAGGTAAGTCATATGGTCGTAATTTGTTAACCCCCCCCACTTTATCTTCAGAAAAAGTAAGCTAACCTCTTCTTTCTATAGCCTAAATATTTTCATGGTATCGACTGACAGTAAATCACTTTACCACATGACAAAATTATAACTTAAACCAAAAGTATCTACCTAAATGTAGAGCACAGATTTCTCGTATTCAAGGATCTCTAGAACTAACTAACTTATTAAATTGAATTAACTACTATTCTATTGTGATTTGGAAAACGTACGTTGCCTTATTAGGAGTTACTTTTAGTAGTTTAACAATTTAGTTTCTTAATTTAAATTCATTCGTAGTGTTTTCCAATATCTAGTCCTTCAATAAAGACATTACATCCAAGTTAAGGTGTTTAAATATGTAGCTGTTTTAAAAAACTAGTTAGAAACCTATTTTTAATTACAAAACTCATTATAAATTCGATATGGTCAGGTATTTTAATCATCCTGTATGTTGACAGAAATTAGATACAGCACGCGAGCGAGCTGTTGATTTGATACTGTGTGTACCAACAAATAAGATCTAGGTTGTATTTAATTCAATTTTAAATTAATTTTAAAATACTCTGTCTATAATTGTATCTAATTAATTTATTTTTTACACATACACTGACACAACAGCACTAAGATTATTAATATCAAATTACCTAACTATTATACGCATCAGTAAAACCCAGTAAATATTTAATTGTCACTTCAATGTCTACCTGGAAATCGAACCCAAGACCACTAGCTTCAGTGAGATGGTCAACATTCTACCTAAGCTATAGGATCGTTAACCATCATTAGTTGGAAAAACACACACTAACACACTAAGTTTGATGACAGACATGCATAAATGTCAGACGGCAGACCTCATTAACAGATTGACATCTTCCAGCTGGGGTATGGTATGAGTCTATGGTCTATGTTTGATATAATGAGTTAATTTCAGTTGCCGAATTCTTCCTTCAGTTTTAAAAATCCTATTAGACATAGAAATGGCATCCTATATAATTATGGCATAGTGTTTCGCTACTAGCATCTTTCACAGAAGTTTAAGTTTAGTAAAAGACATTTGATTATCATAGATCAGTTGTGTATGTCTCTTACAAGACGCTATGGTAGAGACCGTTTAAAATTGTACCCTATTGCGCAGAGATAAGGACGAAAAGGATGTTTCGAATGTGTCCTCATTATATCGTTCTTATTCATCTACACATATGTCCACAGTGCTAGTCGTAAATGTATTAGATATTGATTCGATCTGAAATAGCACACAATGCTAATTCATTGTTGTGTACCTACTCATTTCACATTAATTTAATCCCAGCCCATAAATAGCTCTTTACCCTACATCAATCGTTCTATCCATATGTGGATTAATCGAATGGAAGTAAATGGGCAAATTTAATTATTTATCACTCGACAGTGGCAGCTTAATTGATACGGTTGTGTAAGTTTAGGGTTGCCATTATAAAATTTTAAATCTCGAACCTAAGTTGATAAACTTCTAAATTACTTTTAAATATGAAAGACGTGGATATTTTTGGCGCGAAATGAAATATTTATGTCATGATGTTATTATACGGTATGTTTTGTTTAAAGAAAAGGTAATAAGATTGAGATGACATCGTTGCTGATTTAAAACTTTGTTATTCTCTTCGCTGTTTTTACATTTGTGAGAAAGCCGGATAAGTGCGAAATTCTGGATGGATGGATGTTAAACCTATTAATTAAATTTTTATACCTACTCATACTATTTATTGGCATCAAGGAGGGTACATGAAACAAAGAAAATTTTAAGCATCAGTAAAAAACAAGTTTACGACAACATATAAAGCAAAAATTCAAACGAACCGGTTAATTCCGCTGCCTATTTCATTACGTCCCATTGGCTGATTATAATAATTTGGAGTAAAAATTTGGATAACTTTTTCTTAATTAGATATCTACAACATAAGCATAATTAATACTACTGTATATAAAGTAACTGAAAGGGTTTATATCCATAGATTTGTTTCTATCCAGAATCGACCTAAGTTCAAATTTTGTTTTGAAGTCTATTTATACCGTCATTATCAAAAAAGTTATTTGAACTCCTTAAATATATAAAGTATCATAAAAAACATTTACAGGTTAGAATAAAAAATATAAGAACATATAATTAGGTTATTCAAGTTGACAGACACAAAATTAGGTAGATATAATATGTATTGTTCATAGAGTTATTCGGTCGCAAAACTTTTCCTATTATTCACGGATTATACGCGGATGATTATGACAGCTAATAGTTCAGTATTTACGCGATTACAGATAGACCTTCTGTGGTCTAAGTAAATTCAACAAGGTCTTATGATAATCCACGTACATTTGCTAGAAGGTTTCGCGAAATAATACCCCGATTATTATCTATCAGGTATCTGAAAAGTCTGGCGAAGGCGTCACGTCTCGTGGCGGGACAAAAACTCACCAAAAACATGGAAACGAGCAAATAAAATAGGTCAAGATAGAATTGAATTGGCTTAGGATAGGGTACCGTATAGGCATAATAAAAGTTTGTTTAGTTTCCGATGTAAGTAGTAATTGCAGTCTTTTAAGGACTTTTTGTTCAGCCTATTTTGAATTCATGTAATTGAATGTTTTAAGAATTGGTTCATAACTTGTTTTATAATTAGATATGATATTTGGTTCATACCATTTAAGTTTTGGATGTAGAGATGACGATTTTTTTGGAAACGTTTACCTTCTAAAATTAGACTAACTTTTGTAATAACATTGATAACCAAACTCTACATTTACAAGTAGCCTCTTTTAACCCTAAAATGGTTCCGTGTTATCGTCAGATGTACAGAACCCTAAAAATCAGGGTGATATTAAAATAAACGAGACATGCGTGGCAG
>LGAG01000101.1:359625-420669 GCA_001278395.1 Lerema accius
CATTGAAGTTTCTAATTCATATCACTTTTCGATTGGAAGTGCGCAGTTACAGTAAAAATTTACTAAATCAACGCTTTAACTAGTTACACTTTATCGGTAGAAGAAAACTGGGATAGATTCTTGCCTTAATTCATTGTATGTTTAGAATTAAAAGAGAAGAAATAATGAGTTTAAATTAATTAAAGTTATACATTAGTACCTATCACGAACTTATGACTATCAATAAGCATTATGACGTCTCAACCGACACATTTGCAATGTTCTAATCTACTTCAATTAAACAGAACAAAATTCATATAATTTTTATCACTGGTCCCATTTTTTTTGTGTAACGTTTTCAAGTTCTTACACCTTCAAAATATTAATCGCTACTTAAAGTTTTTATATATTAATACTTCTCCTATCATCACACTCATTGGTTTTAATAACTTCCAGTTGGCAAAGTCCTACCTAAAGTATTCAATAGGCTTAAGTTTTCAGCTCACCATTGTCTTATAACAATAAACCTGTCAAGAGTTCGGCGTTAACCGCTCAACGTTAAGAAGTACGCGGATATAATTAACGTTAATCTCGCTTATTTCTCTTTGTCAGTGGGACGATTAAAATAATAATCACGACTTTAATACTCTGTAATGAGACGTTCTCTTCCCCGTTCGCTGAGGGCCGCCGCACACTTTATACTTTTTGTAGCAAATTTTTAGCCCTTCCAGTTAATTATTACTATGATCACAGACAGAGTTAGTGTGTAGTATAATGAGTTTAATTTTTTTTTACATTGAGAAAATGACGTTTGAACACCCAAATCTCCGACTAGTAAAATATTAATAGATATGCAGTTTAACTAATGTTGGGTCATCACGCGGAAACCACATGTTTATATGAAAGAAAATGTTTTAAGAATTTTTTTACCCTGGAAAATGCTTTTGATCCCATGGGAAAAACAGGTAAAGGATTAACGAAACGAAATGAATACGAGCCACCAAGCACTCTACATTACTTAGCGTTAACATCACTGTCGTGTTAATGTACCTAACGTATAGAGTGTGCGTAGGGCCTTATTTGCTAAGTAGTCAAGTGTCTGCGGGAGCTAGTTGCTTTGTTGTCAAGCTGTCATTTTACTGTTTAGTTAATCCGCAGTTATACCGTACTGTAAATGCTTCTGAGGTATTTAGGGCAGTAGATAGTTTGTAATATAAGATGATTGTTTAGACCTAAGTAATGTATTTATAGCAAGAAAAATTTATAGAATAATGACTTTAATTGATGTATTCACAATATATTTTATGGGCTACAAAGTGACTTAACTTTTTCTCGCTTAGAGAAGTACCCTTGGAAACGAAAGGCTTAATTTAACTGTAAATGTAATTTTTCGTTACAGGTGCAAAATGAGGTTCAAACTCGGGACCTCCCGTTCGGAAGATCAACGTTCAAACCACTAAGCTATCTCTGCTGTAGTCATGTATCACGAGTTACTTAATAAAAATAAAGTCATGTTATCACTATTCTTTAGTAGCCGCGTGCAGATCAGTTCCATAAATTGAGTTATGACCGAGCTTTTTAGTTCCAGACTCCCACTAACGGTGATTGAACTCCTAATTGGCAACAACAGTTGTCATACCTACTTTATCTACAACCAATCATAGGTAAGTACTCGTTGGTACTTTCGTTAGTAACTTTATAACGAAGTTCACAAATGTAATTGGATCTTGTCTAAGTATGTTATTGTTGCTAGTACCTACCTAATATTTTAATTTAATGTCAAATTATTTATCTTAAGAACAAACAGCTGACATAACCGAACACAAAACTATAATAAATTAATTTTTAATTGCATTGCAGAATAAAATAAATTATCTACAGCATTATTGGAGGTAAATTAAATTAATTTATAAAGTAAATAAATACCAGTGCCTACAATTTGTAAGAGAAGAGTTGACGAAAACAAATCGTCTCATGAATGGTTAATATGGTCGAAAGTTATGAAGGGCTTCAACGCCTTTGATAAACTTATAAATCATACTGAAAAGGTTTGTTGAAGACCTTTGGGTTATCTAAAATTTTGGTAACTTCATTAATCAGTCTAGTAAAGGTTGGAAGTAAATGTCATCGCTGTCGTTGACGACTGTCGCTTGTAGCGCTCAGCGGAATCGCACCTTAACCGCCCACGTTCTAACTGCCGATTGCCCTCGACATTGCATAATTTGCGTAATCCTTTGTGATTCACATATGCCACGTGCGTTACACATGTTTCAATGGACGAATTGTGTCGAATGTGCCAATAGGAGTCGCGAATGTAATCTAGCGTTTAGCTATGATGGTGCTATTAGCGAGTTAGCTTTACCCGCATGCTCATCAAACGAAATTATCAATGCTGGCATTGACGTTATTCTATGGTATCATTAATATGGGCACAATTATAAGTGTTGTGGAAAATAAATGTTCGTTATACACAACTGTAGACCTACGAGTAAGTTTGACTATAAGCTGTAAGTAGCTAAGTTATAATTTTTAGAAGTGGAAATGCTACTTTCTTTACTAATTAATATCCTGCCTATTACATGGATCTAAGTATACCCACTAATCACTAATTCGCACTGGAGTAACGTAGTAGAGTATGCTCCAGGCTTCCTCAGTTGTAAGGAGAGACAAGAGCTAAGTAGGTACTGCTCCATCAATGACCTCTTTGATTGAACTCAGATGTAAGAAGACTAGATAATTATTATTAGGTAACCTTCTGTTATTATGTTTGACCAGATACAGAGCAATAATTTCTAGGTGGGTCTTTCTATAACATTGTGGCCACATGCAACCATAACCTTTTAGCCTAACCTTCCTAATTGGTCAAAGCATTTGTCAAATTAGGCACGAAGTGGTCGCTGTAAATTACCACATTTCAGTAACATTGACACTTGTCCATTACCTGGTAGATGACCACGACGGAGTCATCGACCTCAAACCATCCGGATCTAATTACATAGTGTCATTAACATTGCGGAGACGGCACGTCCGTCTAGGAAATGGAATCGAATCATTAGTAGTTTGATTACAAAAAAGGCTTAATAGAAATATAATAACGGACGGAGAAGAAATTGTAAAAAGATTGTGGAGCGATCCAATAATTGGCGGTTATTTGTCGATACGGTTTGGAGCGAGTAATGGGTTGGGACGCATCGACGTGACCGTGTTGCCTCCCTACCTTATATTATTACAATTTAGCTAAATTTGCAGCTCTGAGCCGCGGAATGTGCAAAGAAATGGAACGCAAGATCTGTACTCGGTAAGCTAACAGAGAAAGGTATATCGCACACAATCGAACCTCCATAATGATCCTCGATTCGTAGATGCACACAAGTGGGCCGCCCCGCTCGTGTGCGAAGTAATGTATGTAATTGGTCCGCATAGTTGTGATTGTGGTCAAATCATCATGATCTATCACTACTTAAGGATTTGTTTTCTAAGAATTCGTTGATCAACTCGTGTGAAGTTGCGTTAGTGAAATTGATTTATTGTTCATTTGTAGTTTGTGTTCATTACAAATGGAATACACATGATATAACTTCCTAGGTATATGATTACTTAGTTTAATTTATGGCGTAGTTAATAATGAGTTTTAATTTATTCTCAAGATGTACAGGACTGAAGTGTTTAAGAAGCTACGCTAGAGGCATTGTTCTACCAATCTTTTTAAAGCTGAAGTAGGTACTCATAACTACTTACATAATATGTAGGTAGTAATATATTTTCATTACGGCGCTCATGAATGCCTGTAAGCCTTACATTATGAATGCTAGTAGATTCTAAAATATAGGTAGGTACCCAATTTTAAATAACGAACTAACATAGATGATCATTTATCTAAGTACACTTTAAATAAACTATTTTCCAGGTATAGAGTACAGTAGGTTCTCTCCATGTACCTACTATGATTCCTTGTATCTAGAATTCGTTAGACCTAGGAGCTCTAGTTTTGACTTGATATAAGATATAGGATCTTAGTCTATCTTTTACGAATTAAATTATAGGTTGTTTTTGTTTCACCCACATAAGTATATTTATTATTTATACAAGGCTTCAGCAAAATTGAGTAAAAACCATTTTACCATTCAACAAAAAGAGTTGTTTTGAGGCAAGCACGTCCTATATCTACCTATCATTGTGAAGTACAATGAAATAATTAGTTGGTTCGGTAACGGGAGATTTTTTTGAACATTAGCCTTATGCCTTTGTGGGAGCGTAATTTAATATTTTTTGTTATGAACTCTCGAATATAAAGTGGGTGATTTGAAAAAAAAATAATGTGTATTGTCCCTGAATCAAGGAAACCGTTCAATGATACAGCTTATGCCGATTACTGATCCATGGCATATCGTTTACTAGAAACAAAAAAAACATTGCTTTTGTACACACAGACAGGTAAGTGAAGTTGTGTATTAGAAAAAAAAAATAACGTTACCAAGTACCTACCTAACTATCAATTTTAGATATCCCTACAATATAATTCTGCGTGTCGTACCTATAGTATTGCGGATCATATAAAGTGATAAAAACATCGGTACCTACTTAGAACATATTAATCGTGACCAAAAACAAAAACAGAAACTCTTGACATGCTGCATTTTTGCGTCACTGAGTTTCGAATGCAGGACCCTCTGAACGGCAGTGCGAAATGGTGTTAATGCGCCTACAGGTTTTCAATAAAAGGTCATCATAATTAATATCTATTAAGTAAGTATATAGTTACCTACAGTACCTACAGACAGGTGTGAATTTCAGATAAGCGACACCTAGGTAGATATCTCTGCAATTAACTTAATAGAATTTATTCACCTGGTGTTTATTGGCTAGCGAAAGTCATATACTTCGATCTTTTAATACGAAAACTCTTAACACATCTTATATAGGTAGACGTCTGTAATCGTTAAGAGTTTATTTTATTATTAGAATTTTTATTATTAGGATTAAATTACGTTATACTTTGCTTCGAAATTTCATACTTTACGAGAGAAATTTATTCTTCCAACTGTTATTATGTAGAGCTATAAATTATAAGTAAGTCTAGAGCACTGTGCCCATAAGTAGGTATAATTTTTTATATGGGGTTGAATGTAAATTAAATAGCTGTGTAAGTGCTCGTACTATTAATTGAAGCATCTACAGGCAGCATATAGAGCAATTGTGGATGAAGGCAGAAATTTGAAAAAAAAAATAGCATTTGTATTTATATTGGTACCTATCGCATGTTATCTAAAAACTGAGTAGTATACCTACTCACAAAGAAAAACATTTTTAAAGGTTATTTTAAACTAATTTAGTAAGTTATTGTCAAACGATATTGATACCAAATCTCAATTAAAGAATTTCCGATACAAGTAGGAGATGAAATAGCTCGAGCGCCATCAAGTGTGACGCTATGTGATTGATATTAAAAACACAATGGCCACGTAATCTGTTTTTTGTTCTACAAAAGAACAATACAGCGATTTCTTGGCTAGATAACTACCTACGTGATTTACCCGATACATGGCAACTTTTAGCTAATACCTAGTAATACCTACCTTGCAAGTCTAATATACCTACTTAAGTAGTTACCAATGTTACGTAGGTACCTACTTATCTACTCATTACTCACTCGTGTGTGGTAAATCTATTCCTATGGTGATTATAAGTATTTTTAAATAGTTCATTGTTTTGTTGTACTGTATAGAATTTGCTTTGCTTGTCTATGTATACGTAAGGAAGCCTATCTATCTAAATACATAGAAATATATCTATTATATAATGAAGAAGGAATAAGAGGTACAGTTAACAACATACCAAAATATTTATTAGGTAACATTTTAGTACTTTAAAAGAAGAAATCAGATCTAAATCTTTAGATGCTACTCGTACAAGTTTTATTAATCACACTCTGAATGATATCCGAATATCTTTCTACTTATTTAAGATAGATCAATCGTGTAGAATTGTAGATTGCAAACATTAAATAAAAACTGATATGATATACTCGTAGGTACAGGGGTTATCTTGATAATGTGCAATTTTTGTGTCAAAATATTTCAGTTTTGAGATGTAGTAAATTTCAATAAAAAATAGTAATATTTACTATGAAAACACTGACTACATTAACGCTACAACTCTAGTAAAAAGATGAAGCTACGCAGCGTGCCGTCACGATCGCTTTTATAATAGTTTTTACCATAATAATAGCACAATATCTGTCTAGCAATCTGTTTTTATAAATATTTCAATAGGTAACCTGAAAAAACTTGTTGAAAAGCACCTCCTGTGTCGCAATAATGTGTGAATCCAAAGTGTTCCTTTGCGAGACAATGAGTATAAAGCTCTCTTTGTTTTAAATGCAGGTACAAGTACGATGAAAAAAAATGTATTTCCTACTTAATTAAAAAAAGTACTTTCAAATTCACCTGTCCTTTAAGAACTATTTGTTTGAGGCTTAGCTGGATACCACCAAAAAGAATAATCTGTGTTAAAACAAAAGGTGCATTCTCTTCTTTGTGTCACAAATAAATGTAAAACGTAAAAAACTAAGGATAAAGGAAATAAGGAAACGAAAAAGCAAAAAAATAAAATAAAAACATAATTCAATAATATAAATATTGCATTTATTTCAACGAATTCGGCAAATAAAATAACTGTAATAATTATAATAATACTATTCAGTTTACAAGATTTTCATCTTTATTTAGACATTCGTCTTAAAATAAAAACCAAAGTTTTTTTCACTGGTTGGCACTGGGCTTTAGTTTCAAACAACCATAAGTATCATGTCATCTGAATAACAGTAAATGCAGATCGCATATAATTATGTAAAATTAAATTATACAATTAAAATAAAGTTACTGGAAGTCGTGTTGGAGGCAAATTCTAAATCAAGGTAAGAGACAGCCACTTGACCTCCCTGCATACACATTTCTTTTAAATGATAAAACAAAATAGAAAAAAAATAACTAAAGAACAAAAATAAATACAAACATAACATAAGGCAAAAGAAAAAAAAAACAACACAAGCGATATGCAAATAAAACTTATTAAAATACGTCTTAGTTTCCCTATTGGTAGGTAAATAAAATAATATCATAGTTCCTGAGTGAATGGTAACACCTATTAGCATTTTAAAGAAATGCATAAGGGCTACCCTATTGATAGTGTTTGGTAAGACGGTAGGCACGAGATTTCTCGTAATAGTAAACAGTGGAATAATAGCGACACCCCATGCGCGTGCGCCGATCTAAATTCCCTCTCGGCGCACGAGCGGCCCACATTTCTATATACGCAACATTTAAATTTCAACAAAATATTTGCATATCGCCTAATACCCCAATCTCAAACCTCTCTTATGTAAATCCGTAAGAATATCGAAAACTGCAGCCGGCGACCCCACACGATACCGACACATCATTATTATGTAAATATTTCAATTTTTTCTAATGTTATGTCTGTATGTATTTTTGTGCCCCTCGGAAAACATAGTCACAGTAAACTAATTAGATACAGTTATATCACAAGTTCTTAAGATGCCTCAACGAAACGAACAAAATCATTATTCATTTTTAAATCTATCTATTTATATTCACTATCTTATGCGCACCTACACTACGAGCGGCGAACGGAGACAATTAATTATACAGCGTTCTAACGTTTAAATCTAGTAGTATACTTTTACACATTAAACTATTTACAGTGGAGCTCAGAAATAATTTACAAATCACTTGGATTCTACAAGGCACCTTATTTAAATAGTTATAAAGACTTCAGGCTTCGCTATGACTTTACAAAATAATTAAAAAGTTTTAAATTCTCTATAATATATAATTTGGTTTTCATTACAATGCTACAACAATGACAAGTCGCTAATACCTAATAGGAGTTTTAAATATGAACAACTAGGAAGAATAATATTATGCAACAGATTACTAGCGGGTTACGTATACGGCCATGCAGTGTTCGGGAACGTCGTTTGAAAGTACTTGATTGGCATTATTTAAATAATTGATTATTCATGTGGAGCGAAACGCATGTGCGCCAGATCGGTTCCATTAGATATACGACGTCCTTCACGCGTCCTAACTCCTACCATTGTTGTGTTCGTTTGGATTTGAATAGCGGCGGCATAGAGCGATCCGCCCACCGGCCCACCAGCGGACTGGCCCGCCTCGAGCGGTGCCGATGACAACACTCGGGGCCCATCATTCTCATCACACTAATCCATGGAAACGTACTTGACACAGGCAAGAAAAATACGCGGAGAGGTACATTCGAGATCGAGATAATGAGCGCTATTATTTAGCGCCCTTGATAGGTAATGATATGTTTTTAATTAACTAGGTTATAAATACATGTCAACACTGCATAGGCGTAACGTAGCTACTCCGTTCTATAACTAAATGGATATTTACAAGAGGACTCACTAGTAGGAAAATGGACCAACGACCGTCACGGCACGATACGAGCTTCGCTCGAATCGTGGGTTTTCCTTTTCATCAAACGGAACAATTAAATCGGACCAAAAAACTCTAGTTCCCCAATAAGCGAAGCTCGCCGCTGCGAGTTTCTAACTGTCTAGGGCCGGGGTCGCGTAGCACTCGGAAGAGCTAGACGACGCGGACCGCGGTCAAGTAGTGCACTCACCGTTGCCGGCGAGCTGTGGCCGCAGGAACGCGTTGTGTAGTTCGCTGCCGATCCCTCCCTCCAGTCGCGCTGCCATCTGCATGAGCGCGAGAGTGCTGTCCTCGCCCCCGCCCGCGCCGCTTTCGAGCCGCGCGCGAACCGTTGCTATGTGGCCGCGCGTGAACACGTGGTCCTGCACGGAGTACTTGTGACTATACTTGAAGTCACAGACGCGACATTCCTCCGGTGGGGGTGCATCCGACACCTCCGACAGGCCGGCGGCCAGCCGCGCCTTCTTTTCTTTGGCACGTGCGTTTTGGAACCATACTTGTACCACTCGTTTCGGCAGCCCGATCTCTCGTCCGAGCGCCTCACACTCCGCCATTGTCGGCGTTTTGTAATCGGTAAACAACGATTTCATAATTTTAACTTGGAGTGATGACATTTGGGTGCGAAAACGTTTGCCAGGCGGCCTCGGCGTTTGCTGTTGGCCGGTCACCGGCGAAGTCGGCTCGTCTTCTTCATAAAACTCCATAGTTTCGGAAGCCGTGTCCGAACGCTCGTCAGCATCAGATCCCGGTCGTGATAAATCGACGGGTTTGCTGAGATCTAAAGGTATCTCCGATTTTCCATGTTCTGGCCGTCTTTCCGAAGGTTCATTACTGCCGCCATTTTGTTGGGCGACAGCGTGTGCTTGCAACTCGCTCACATATCTTTTCATAGATTCTTCACTGTACTGCTTGATAAATTTCTCCATGTCTGAGTGAAAAGGCGGAAAAATAGGGGGCAACATGGGAGCCCCCGCTTGGGAAAAATTTTGCTGGCGATCACTTTGTTGGGAACCAAAACTTGGTGTAGATTCTGTACTAAGTTCTTCATCTGGTAAGGCATCAACATTAATTTCCCCTCGTGCACATTGATCTGCGTGTTTAGTACTAAGGTGACTTTCTAATGCACTCTTTACCTTAAACAAAGCTGGACAAAAAGGACATCGCTTATTTATGACTTGTGCATGTGCGCGAAATTGCCCCTTTCTTTCACGTGCTCGTGTGTTTTGAAACCAAACTTGTACCACTCTTTTTTTTAAACCAACTTCACGCGCAATATTTTCCAGCATTTTTCGTGATGGGTTCGATTCTATTTGGTATTTTTGGTAAAGATAGTCCAATTGTTCAGGTAAAATTGTAGTTCTTAGTCTTTTATCCTTAGGTTGTTCACCAGTATCTATTTCTTCAAATTCATCAAATTTTCTTTTCGCTACTTGTTGATTTAATGCTGCGACTAAAGGGTGTCTTGCTTCTTCATTTGTCAGAGATGCGTTTAATTGTTGTAACTGAGCGTGTTGTTGTAAGATCCCAAAAGGGGAGTCGGGCGGATATGTGGGAAATAAATTGGGGTTCATTATGTGAACTAATTGATGTTCCCTCCATAAATCAAACCGTGGGAAGACTAAATTGCATTTATCACATTGAAAGTTGCCATCTTTTTCTTCACGGGGTTGATGTGACAAAGGAGTAACGGGAGTATGTGGTGTTGGTGGCGCTGGAGAAACTGGGTAATTTGGAGCTGCAGGTGTAGGCGTTCTAGGTGGGGCGGGAGAAACTGGCACGTGCGGTGCATGATGTTCTACAATACTCGAGTTAGAGTCTTCGCTACTTAGGGTTGCTGCAACTTGGGCCGCTGCGGCTTGTGCTTGAGCGGATCTCTTAGCATCCTCTTCTTTAAAACAGTGTGTTTTTTGATGCCTTATTAATTCGTAATATCTTTGAAATACTAGTTGACATTTCTTGCACTGGTAATTAAGGCCCGGAGTGCGTTGAAATCTGTTGGCATCGTCAGTAGCACCTGCCGGTGGTTCCGCAGCTGGTTGGTTTTCATAAACTTTTCTTGCTTTTTGACGAGCGTTTTGAAACCATACTACTATTACTCTCGGACTCAAACCTAGCAGTTTAGATAGATATTCTAAGTCGTCATCTTTTGGATATGCATTGTTCTCAAAAAACTCTTGTAGAACCTTTATTTGATAATCAGTGAATCTAGTTCTGTTGGCGCGTTTGCCAGAAGACCCCGAGCTGTTGGATCCGTTCGAGTTGCCCCCGGAAAGTCCGAAATCGGCCGGTCCCCTGCCAGGACTGAGGCTGCGATTTGGGGTCAAAGGTAGGACGTTCGGGGGCGCGGAGTTTGGGGACGCGAAGTTAGGATTTAGCTTCGGCGGTAACATCGACGGATGCGGTGGTTGAGGTATGCTCGTTGCTGGAATCGAGTCAATTTGAGACTGAATCAGCGAATTCAGCGACAAATGGGTAGGCGTCTGCGGACGCGATATGCTTTGTTGATGGTCAGGGATATTCAAAGCTGGGCTCTGAGAAGGAGCCTGAGGAAAAATAAAGCTTTTATCCTCTTGATGTCTGTCATCATATGAGTTGTATTTCTCTTCCATCGTTGGTTCATCATTTGGTTCTGATTTTACTTCTTGGTGACCGATGTAAGAAGTATCTTCACTTTTTGCTTTTTTTTCAGGCGGCGGTTTTCCCTCATCTGAACTCGCAGATGAATCTAAAGGCGTAACTTTCGCTTCACCAGTTTTTTCGTATTCCTCGAGATTCAATGTAGTGGAAGGTGGATTGTTAAAATTGTATGGCGAGTCTTTGTTACGTTGGCGTTCCTTGAAAAGGGTATTACGGAACCAATGCTTGATGACTTTCGTAGCTAATCCAGATTGCTTAGCCATTTTCGCAATTGCTTCATCACTAGGCGAGTTATTTATATCAAAGTGCGCGCGAAGTATTTTCAATTGCTCATCAGTAATGCGAGTTCGCGCTCGTTTTTGACCCGCAGCAGCATTTGCCTGCAAAATAAAAACACGTTCTTTCAAATAAACTAACATGTTACCTGTTAAAAAGTCCGTACGTATGGGAATCATTTTTCATTTAACATAAAAGTATTACATCGCTTTACATCGAACAAAGGAACTACAAAATTGAAAAGGGCTCATTTATCTGCGGCTGTAGGACACTCAATGATTGCAGGTAACTTTGAATAATAACAGAATTCGTTGTAAATAATAATACTTCGACCCTAGGTGCTCAACAATGGTCCCTCTGTTGCTTTGTGCAAACAGATAGCTAATGCTTATCTCATAATACCACGTAGATACGTCTTTCCTTACGATTGAATTTACAGTGTACTTACAGCTGATAGAAATAACTGAATGAAACCAATATATTTTATCTTTATCTCTAAGCTTCATTTTATATCTAAGAATGTATATAATGAGGCGTTAAATAGACTTGCATTAATATACTAACATCGACTAGATGTATAATATACCTACCTACGTAAATAATGTAACAGGTAGGTACGCCATAGTTTTGTTTTTATTACATTGATTACTTATTGTTTTGATTTGTTCTACTTGCATACTGATAAGTTGTACGTAAGTTTAGAACGATATAAGTACTAGTAAATAAGCCCTTTTATTATATGGTAAAATACGAAATCACACGATAAAAGAACGGCGGGAACATTCTAAATCACAAGAAATAAGGATTTCGTATAAATGATTGTAATATGTGCACTGTACAGATATTTAGAAAAGGTAAACCGCTCTGTATATTCTGATATTAATATTGATATGATAAGCATAATTTTACGGTTCAGCAGCATCTATATATTTCAGAAATATGAATGTACATTACATAGTAATACGTAATTCTAACCATAACGTGACTTAGGTTCACAATAATTAGCTAATTGTTAAAAATGTTTGCAAAATCTTTATGTTCCACTTTTTGTCTAACTTAATCAGATGTTAATAAAACTACACATTTAAATTATTCGTATTACATATGTGTAAATTTACTTCACTCACCTGTTGTTGTTGTTGCAAGAGCTGTTGTTGTTTCATCTGAGCGTCGTGCGGGAAGCCCATTGCTTCGAATGGCGGAGGCGGTAGCATGAGTGGCACCAGCGGAGGTTGCAAGTTCATGGCTGCCAGGGCTCCCACGTTCAATCCCAACGGTAACCCCAGTGATAGCATCTGAGCTACCATAGGATGTAATTGCCCCAGTTGTTGTTGCAGTTGCAGCATATTCAAAGCTGCTTGCATCTCTTGCACTTGGGCTGCCAGTAAAGCACCGGCTTGGGCTTCTCCTGGACCGCTTCCGTTTTCATTGAAGGTGCTACCCGACTCACCACGCGGGGAGGGCGATCTCTCACCCTGAGGCGCGGGAGAGGCAGCGCGAGGCGAGTTAGGTGCTCCCGATTTTCTTTCATACTCGGATTTGAACTGTTCCGCGAACTGCTCTAAGAACTCCAATGGAACTTTGTCTTTATGCACTTCTTCACAATGAGTCTTTAACACGAAAACACTAGAAAACTCCTTGTTGCAATGTTGACACGTTGACTTCGACTCCCCGTCCGGAGGCTTCTCCTCGGGAGGAGGCGGCGGTGGACTCGGCACTCGTACCATCTCACGTTCTTCTTGAAGTTTACGCCGTTGATTTTCATTGTATTGCATAACGAGATCGAAGCCGAAGGTCTCGAGTAGTTGTTTATACATTTGTGAATTGCGTTTGGGCGGGTTGCCCTTTGCGACCATCTCGTCTAATGCGGCGGCTTCTGCGTCACCTAGTGGCGAATGCGCCCGCGCATCGCCGAACGGGCATGAGGTCGCGCGATGTGCGTCGAGTAGCTCCCCAGTAGGAAATGACGCGTGGCAACGATCGCACGAGGCGCTACCTGCGCGCGGGGATCGCGGGCTACCTGGGCGTGCGGGGGGTGAGGAACGAGGCCCCCCGCTGCTCGTAGACGAAGGGGATGTATTTTTCGGCGACAAAACGTCTTGTAAAATTTTGGCGGGGTCGTTCCTGTCCGGTTGTTCGACGAGGGGCCGTGTCAAGTCCACGTGGCCGGCCGCGGCGAGCTCTTGCAGCTTGCCCGCTCGGGTTTGATGTAGTACAGATCGCATATGAATATCAAGCGTACTGCCCTGTGTGTAAGCTACTTTACATATATTACACTTATATCTCTTGCGATCGTCTTCTTCGCTCGATGTACTTTTGGGTGTAAGAGTCAAATTAGAAGGTGCAGTACCCGCTCCTGGAGATACTGGAGGATTGTTATTGTTTTGTTGCTCTTGCATAGCGCGTTTTAGTTTATGCAAATGGCTAACACTATTGTAATGGACGAGCAATATATTTTTTTGTGTGAAAGATTCTTTGCATACATCGCACTTGAATGGTCTGTTAGGGTCAAGATATTTTTCCATGGGATATGTTAGCTTTTCTCCTTTTCTGTGTAGCAGAGTTTTGTTATGAGCTGTTAGATACGACTGTCGAGTAAATGCCACTTTGCACCTGTGACATTTGTACTTTCTATTTGGATCGTTATAGGAATCCTCTGCCATAGCTTGTGAATTCAAGTAGTCTTCAAGAAATTGTTGATCTTTGTATATAATCGAGTCATCTGAGTTTTCAGCATCATTGTGACCGGATTCATCAGCAGCGGTGGCACTCGAATCTCTGTCTTCAATCTCCCCTAATTCATCGTCGGGGGTTCTTAGAGCTTCTTTGCGCAATAAATCTGCAGTAGCAGCATCAAGAGCAGTACCTTGTCCTCCTTGTAATAAAGGGTTGGTTGCCAGGCTTCGCTTAAAAGCTGCTAGCTCGTCTTCAGACAATTCAGAGTGAGAAGTTTCAACGTGCTTTTGAAGAGCTAAAACTGATCTAAAACTTCTTCCACATAGCACGCATTTAGTAGCGTCGCGTATGACATGATATTGCGAATGCAACTGTAGTTTCTCAATTGTTTTAAAAGCTAGGCTACATTGGTTGCAGCGATATTTGTAAACATGTTTTTCAGACACGGACATGTTTGCAATCGAGTTGCGAGCATGTGCTTCTCTAAAATGATTCTGTAGAGCATGTGCGGCATCAAAATAACGGTTACATCCTTTTTTCCAACAAAAGTAACCCGGTCCTTGTGGGGTTTGCTTCAGTTCTAAGTGACCCGATTCATTTTGATGGTGACAGAGTTCATCGACATTACGAAATGTTCGATTACATGTAGAGCAACGCTCCGTCTCACCATCAGCACTTCCTTCCGAGCGAGGAGAAGAAATTTCGCGTTCTTCGTCCCCTTGGCGCGACTCTCCTTCACGCTGTCCTTGAGGTCCACCATTCAACCAATGGCTTTGGTCTACTAGAAGCAGTAGCCTTTGGAGACCCTCTGAATTAACTGAATGTATTTGCATCACATGCCGTTCAAGTGCAGTCCTTTCCTTAAACGCATCTTGACATAAGGGACATATAAAATGTCTCGTAGGGTCACCGTGTACAGATGCAACGTGATTTTGTAGTTTACTCTCGCTGCCACAACTGAAGTTGCAATATGGACAATTATGTTGACCCGGCGCTTCCTGGCCTTCATCTCTTTCGTTAGATTCATGTTGAGGCGGCAAGTGAGACTGTTGCTGCTGCTGTTGTTGTTGTTGTTGCTGATGTTGTTCCAAAAATCGCATCATTTTTTGTTCTTGCGTCAGTTCAGGTTTCTGGTCAATTGGCTCTTTGTTATCTGTTAACAAAAGAAATATGCATTAAAACACTCGTTTTAAATTACTTACAAAACAAAGAAGATTGTATATATAGAGCGAACCTCTCGCTACAGTATCCGCGCGGCAAATGAATGTGATCAATACAATACGAGTATGTTCACAATTTCTACCTAACGTTTACGTGAGATTTATCTACAAAAAAGATTATTTCTATAAATAAAGCTAACTATTGTTCGGTGCAAGCATTTGTTACTTTTCTGAATTGAAGTTAAAAATAAAATCTTCCCTTTTATATTATTAGTAGGACTCGTTTTGTTTGCGACGTCCCGGCAAGACAAAGGTATCGCTCTATCCATCCCGTACGCACACATTCATGGACGTATTAATGCTATCGTAACAAGTATATTGTAATTTTGCACACAAAGGAGATACAGGACGGGCAAACAATCATTGTTCATTATTACAAAAGGTTTCAAATATTTCGTTTCGCATCGGATCAAATGCGTTTGGGAGATCAACGTATGTGTTGATGAGTGCGAGCGAGAAAAGACGTGGCATAAGATGTGTGAGTGCAATTATTATTTGACCAGGGATGTGTCCGCGGCAGCGTGTGAAAGAAGCTGGTCGGCATTGTTTACGCTCAAATAAGGAAGGTAAAAGAAACGATTCAAGCGAGGAGACCAAAGATTCGTTAATGTAACGATACAAACGCTTTCATATCTTTGACTGACAGACCTAGCTTACCTTTTGTAATATCAGACCAATTCCGAAATTCATTGTCATTAAAAAAATACAAATCTATAACAATGTTTATAACAGTGCTACAATTAGTAAATACTGCAGGTGTTGCAAATGTAATAACGTTCGCTCAAGTCGATATTGCCATGTGGGGAGTTATATTTCTCACTTAATTAAAACTTAAAAATATCTGACCGTGAGACGCAACTGAAACCAGTCTATCCCCTGTCTGTTTCGGAACCCGTTTCATAGTTTTAAGCAGTTAAAACCGTTACATCTAATGAAGGGGAGCGGGATAAGTAAATCTAAATGCGTAATAATAATCAAGTGACCCTTTTGGAGACCGGAGTGACCAGTGTAATTATTTATGATGTAAATTTGCAGACCGACAGTCTGTAAGGAGCATAGAACAATGGCCAGGTAAAGGGACTTTGTCTGCACAAATGCGATCTCCAACACTTTTTGTCAATGACAAAGGGCCCCTTTCTAAGGAAACACCACATCGTTATAGCGTCGTAAAGTAAGTATTGTAGTATTGTGCAGTGTGAGTTTTGTTTTGCGAGATTTAGGTCAGGATTTTTACAGCATGGCGTCAGGATTTCTGTAAGCTACTTTGAATATTTACAGCCAATGCGTCCTCGATCTCGCAACATACATTTATATGAGAACAAACTATAAATCTATTTTTAAATTAATTTGATTTCGAAATTGATATTTGAATACTTACATTATTAATTTCATCGAATGCATTTTTGTAATAGCACAATAATATTTACATAGAGTACAAAGTATATTAACCAAACAACAATATAAATAAACCTCACATGACCTGTATATTAAACACCAGTGTGCAATTGAGTGGAAAATTAATTTATAGTTAAAATGTGAACCAATACTAGTACCTACATAAAGCGAGTAACATGAGTAAACAAGAAATTTAAATTTAAACGTTCAAATTATTACTTAAATTTTCCTATAGGTATTTCCATTGACGGTCTATGGGGACCTTATACCTAGGTGTTGTTGAGAATGAGAATATTGCATGTTAGGTATTATAAATTATGCTTTTCAAATAAAATTAATGTAACTGATAAACCAAAATATGAAAGCAAATCTGGGGTATGAATATTGTTTTTCGTCTAAGGATTTTATCGTCACAACATTATGACAAATCTTATAAATATTTTGTTGTATTGTTAAAAAAATCGTAAAAAAGTTAAAAAAATATAAGTAAAAAGTAAACAATAAAACTTTTGTCTCCCAGTTTTTAAACGAAGCGAAATCCATTGGACATACTAAATTTATAGGGTCATCAATCGTTTAAAGCGGGGACTCAATAAGGTGAAAATAAGTAATAAGCATAAACATGAGGGACACAATGGTGTAAGCCGGATTTCTTTCGCCTCCACATTTCTCTCGGTTTATCGTATTTCACCGTGGTCATAAAGTTACGGGAGATGTACTGGCGACATTGTAAGATGATGTAGCTGCCTCATCACAAGGGGCAATCATCCTTAATGCGCGACGGCCACATACGTAATGCGAGTCATTGTCCCGCGTGTGGTACTTATGGAAAATTCGCGTTCTCAATTCAAATCTTCTTTCCGTCTCCCTCGCTCGCGGGGCGGAGTCGCCTCCGACCAATGACCGAGTCCGACTGTGGCGACACCGTGTAAGGCGTACGTTATTAAAGAAACCTGTTCTAATGTTGAGAGCTTTAAATTAAATTTTGTCCGTGTGTAATTATCTTATTATTGTAATTACGAATTCCCCGCTAAATGCTCATCGCCCCGAATGGAGATCGCGTCTCTTATCCGATACGAGTGACGGTCACGCTTGCAACGCTGATACGATCTTGGACGACGTAATATTGTCGCTACTGTCGACACCTTGTTTTCGAACACTTTAAACAAATTAACACAAACCTAATGGTATGTTTATTAGCACGATCCACTGAAAGAAGTCCAGTTCGTAAAAAACGCAGAACAAAATTGATTAAGGAACGAATCGGTTTAAATTGGAAACCGATAGTGACGTTTCGAAATCACATTCATAAGTCCACTCTGTATTACTTTATCGATACGAACGCCGGTAATGGTTTTGGTTGAATTAATTTTAATGGAATTTTCACGCTTTATAGAATAAAATGTTGCGAAATGTGTTTAGCACGAGAATAATAAATAGTTAATACGTTTTGCTTCTGTTCTTGTAGGTACTTTTATAAAAAGCTTTTCTATAAACGACACCGGCAAGCGACAAGAAAAAACTTCGTTAGATAAGGAGCGCACGCGCATCTAATTGCGATCCGGCTAAGTTTTTTAGCATAATAGGACAGACGTTGTTTTTACGATAATGATTTGTTCCTCGAGTTACGTTTGAGACAATGACTTCAGGAAGTTAATGCAAAATCATAGTAACAATAGGGTGGTCACGGTTGAGGTAGTATTAGTAACAAACTAACAATTTCCTCGGTAATATTGTGACTAATAATCAAAACATTATGAAGGGCTTAATTACAATTTAGACGTACAAAAAATATAACTATCAAAGTATAACGATTAAGTTTTTGGTACAAAAAGGTTCGTTAATTGATCAATATAATACTGTACATAAATGTAGACTTACCATTTTCTTGTTGATCATAGGGGCTCGGTAGCTCTGTTGGTTGTGGGATGACTTGGAATAGCTCAGCAACATCAGGAGTGGGATCTTTGCCTTCAGATCGCCGTTGGAGCTGATGGATTTGCTCCATCTGCAAGTGTTTTACTGATCGCACATGTTGCAGAAGAGGCAGTCGATGTGGGGAACCGAAGCCACATAGCGCGCAACGGTACAATCGAGGACGATCACGTGGTATTCGCGAAGCACAATCTCTTAGGTGTCTCAACAATAGAGTCGCTGCTTCATGTCTCGCACCAGCAGCATGTAACTGAAGTTTGTGCGCTGAATTGGTGTAGTAGTCACAAGCACAACATCTTACTTGAACTCCGCCGACTCCAGCGCTACCAGTTCCAACTCCACCACAAAATTTCAATTTCCATTCGTTTCTCGGGCCGCCCTCCTTCACGTGGTTAACGTGCTGTAGCCTCTGTAGATGCTTATCAGTTTTGCAATGCAATTGAAAGTTTGCTTTTAAATTCGTCTTGTATGTGCAAAGTTTGCAAACATAATGGCCAGCAACTAGGGCTAGAATTTCTTGCTCTCTTATTTTTGTGCGGTCTTGCGCTAGATGGTGTCCCAAAGCTTCCAGTGAATCTGTGGAGAAGCAATTGCAAATGCAGCAATGGAACGTCCTTTCTGGCTCAGGATCTGCAGGTTCTGGAGGGGGTTCCATGGCTTCAGGGTTTAAGCCAACATCTAGATGCGCACCTAATTCAGGTGGGGATGGCCCGGGACCTCCAGTCATCAATTGAATCATAAGAGCTTGGTTGTAAGCCATATCAGCTAAAGCTGCTTCAGGATTGGGTGGAGGAGCATCAGCACCATGAAAATGCAGTAAACTTTCTAGTTGTTGTTGACTTTGCTGTCGATGATGTAAAGCTGAAAGGGTTTGCATATGTTTCACATTCTGTTGTAAGACAAGCATGTTATGTGTGTGCTTTTCAGATGTCATATGTATTCTAAGATTTCTTGCAACGTTTGTCTCGTAATTACAAACATCGCATCTAAATGTAGGTTTTGGTTTCTGACCCAATGGCGAATGATGTGGTAGAGGTGGCTTATGAACTCCAGGGGGAGTATGCTGCGGAGCAGGGGGTAAGTTACTCTCTCCAGGATTTCCACCATTCTGCAATTCTTGCATATTATTTAGGTGTTTATCAGACTGCATATGTATACTTAGGTTGCCTTTTGTAGTCGTAGAATAATTACAGACTTCACAACGGTAGGGCTTATACCCACATGTATAAGTTTCACCACGTGCTAATCGAGGGTGGGGTTGTCCAGCTATACAATAAATACAGCTCGTTTCTGCTTCTGGATGTTTCTCTTTCATATGAATTTCCAATGTTTCTTGATATTTGTAATGCCAGTTACATTTAGGACACTTCAAAGTTTTACAAGAATTTCGACTATGCATTCCAGCGAGGGGACCACCTAGTCTTCCTGAATTCAGTATTAATTCACACTTCGGGCATTCTGCGCCAGAAGGTCGCCCTCCTAAGTGATCTGGACAAACACCTATCGTAGTTCCTGAAAGGAAGGCTGGAGGTGCTGATTGAAACGGTGGGGATGAATTCGGACTTGCTCTTGGTTGTACCGAAGCGTTTATTGTATGAGGATGAGCCACAGAGATCAAAGAATGTTGAGGAACTAAAGATTCAGCCATAGATCGAGGCGGTCTCCATGCCGTCGGACTTGGCCTTCTATCGTCGCATGTACCATTCGGTAACATGGAATCATTTTCTCTATCTGGAGTCATAGTCATATCGGGCCGTTTTTCAACGGAAGGGCTCGATAATTCTGACATATTAGGACTACCTGATACGGAAGCACGGGGTGGCGCAGCAGCACCAACTGGTTCTAGGAATGAGACTAGCGGCTCCTTGTCTTTTCCAACACACTGAATTATTGCCGAGGCATTTTCTCTCGACAAGGCGTCCCGTTCAGAGTCAAGCAATGATAAACTATGGTCTGATTGGGCGTGCGCAACAAATGATTTTGCGTAACCAAAACTCAATTTACATATAAAACACATAAGAATAGGTTTAACTGGTACGCTGACAGGACACTCTGACGTAGGAGACGGTGGTCTTTGAACGTCCTTTCCACCACGAAAACTGAATACTCTATAACTGTGCATGACAGGTGCATCAGGCCTCGCACGCACTCGTTCAGCAGCCAGTCTCCCGTAGAGGGCACCGTATAACGAAGGATTTCTTGAAACATAGAATGCACTCGCTATCTGAGGAAATTCCAGTTGCCTTTCGACGTTGCTATCTCGACTGTCGACGATGCATCCTGGTTCTATCTTAGGTAGATCAGGTAGACTAGTTTCGCCTTCTGATAACTCAGGATCCTCGATGATGTAGGCAGAACCGTCAGGGTTGTAGACGATCTTGCCATCGAAGCGTTCGACGTCAGAGGAGAGAGGCGGGGAGTCACGTCTCGAGGTGAGATCAACAGCATCCGGTGCAGCGGGAGGTGAGGTGGGCGCGGGCGCAGATGAGGGCGCGGGAGTGGGCGCCGCGGGGGCCGCGGGTACGTTTCGCGGCTCCTCCTCGGGGCTCATATCGCCGTCGTCTTCGTCGGGCTCGAGAGCGGCTGAACTTTGAGGGTCGTCGCGCTTGCGGCGCCGCTTGCGCTCCGGAGGCGGGCCGCTAGCGGGGCCGCCGGGCTGCAGCGGCGTGGGCATGGCGCCGGGCGTCAAGGGCCGGCATCACATGCTCTCCTGTAACAACACAAAAATATCGTTACTTACACATCCAATATAACATTCAGGTTTTTTCACCATCCGCTTTTTTACCATCTTCTTTCATTACCATCTGCTTGATTGCTAAATTCTGATAATTGAATGGATAGTATTGTCCTAAATTTTTTTTATAGTCATTAGTCATACTTGAAGAAAGTCACTTGCCAGTGTGAACAGGTGCTTACAGTGTAAGCGAACATATTTTTAAAGTCCACTATTAAAATAATACATGGATGTTTGTATGTAACGCGAGTTAAAACATACTAATAAATGAAAATAAAGTATTGAATTTAAATAAATTATACTTTTCTCACGGATCTATTTAACTCAGTGGAGTGAAGGTGACTGTTGAATGTATTTGTGCGACCGCTACCGGAAGTGGGTTGGGACGCACGTTTGTGTACTGTATGTGAAGTTTTTGTTTTCTGAATTTAATCTCAGTGGTCCGCAGATTAAGTTATTTTATTTTGTACAGCTTACGAATTGAAATGAAAATATTGGAATTTAATGTAGCTTAGTGAAGTAGGTAATTCAATAAAGACTGTTACACATGTTTCAAAATTTTATACGTTATCCAAATTAAAATAGTACATACTGAGTAATCGTCGCTTATCATAGAAGCATTTGAGTAATCAATATATCTAACTGACAAGCTGTCGACGCTGTCAATATTGACATTTTCACAATTAAGCAACCAGCTAAGTTGGATCCCACTGAATTGAGAATTATCGAAAGACACATAGTTCATCATTCGAAAGTCTTCCTTATAGATGAACGCATTAGGTGCACGTGAAAAATTGTGTATCAGTTTGATAAAATAATACGATAATCTAGAATAAAAATTCGTTAAAAACCGAGATTAAGCCGTCATCTCTGTTATCTTGAGCGTTATCAATGATACGTATGTGGCTCACAAATACCTAACGAGGACCGAATAAATAAAGTGTAGACTTATTTATTTAGCTGACAGCAAGAAGATAACTAATCGCTGAAAATTGACGCATGACATGGACAATAATTGATTGCTACAAAATTTTGATACTTTATAAGGATATTTTAAACCGTAATATAGATAATTGTCAAGCTTGGTCCAATATTCGCGTGTCCCTGGTTTGGTACTGTTACCTCGCAGAATCTGGAAAAGTGCCAAGATCTCAATTCTGGTGTAATATTCTACTTCAGAGAATACTATGGACCGTTATTTTAATTTGCATTTAGACTGTACTTAGTATTCAATAGGTACCTACTCGCTTTTTTGAAGTAAATAGAAGTAAGTTTATACTACATTTTTTTAACATTTGATACCTAATGGAGATTAAAAATGTAGAGAAAACTCAGACGAAATTAAATCATAGATAGGTACCTATATATTATGATTTCCGTAAACATGTTAAAATATTTATTTACCTTAAGTTATAAAACTTATTATTTTTCCTCGTGAGGATAGTATAGCTTGAAAAGTGATATCTGAGATACGCACTAAGTACAAAGACTTTGCATAGCATGAATATTTTACGTAGAATTTGATAAATTACTTTACTGACTAATTCACATTGCACATTTTACTAATCACTGACTAATGAGTAGGTACCAACAGGATGTGCGAAAGATAATGTATAAAATTAACGCAAATAATGATTCCCAACCCTATAACGGATGTTGAATTAACGATAAAGTTTAGTCGGGTAATTAATATTAGTCATATTTTTTAAGGATTTGATAACCACCGAACATATTTTAAACTTAGGTAACTACCAAAATTTTTATGATAAGTTTAGCATAGCATACCTAAAGTTCATTGAATTAATGAAATAAGCATAGAGTAGGTACCAAATGACCTCGCTATGCAATTTCACCGATCAAATAATGCTTCTTTATCCTTTATATATATTACCTATATGAAGCAGAATACAAGAACTTGTCAAAAAAACGTGCGAAAATATTTTGCACCAAACCCGTATTGTGCCACAGATTCCTCCGCGCGTTTTAAATAAAAAAAAAACACGGGATTTAAAAGCACTATGTGTCTGTCGTGTCTTTTCCCCTAAACACAACATAGTTCTTCACATAGTCCCCGACCAATATGACTTTACTAAAGAAACTGTCTTTACTTAACTGTCTTTACTAGAGAATAAAAAGTGACTGGTTGATTACTTACATACCGAACTAAAGTGTTACATAATAATAATTAAAAAAACTCATGATTTTTAAGCAAAATCCTTGAGTTTGGACTAGCAAGTACGCCGCACCCATGTATTTGCTTAGTTAACGGTCGAGTGCGGCCCTTGAATATGTTACGATAAAATAAATTATATTGCACGAGGACTTGATAATCATAGTACCAAACTAAATATTTGTACATGCGACAGTTACTTTGTATGAAAGAATCGCCTTGTTGAACCCAACGACGGCGACGTTTTCCTTAACGTTTCTGGATACAATTTTGTTTATTAAAGGATTAGGTTAGTTTACTTTTTATTGAAAAATATTGATAATTTGCATTTTCTTTTTAATCGACTGCGTTAGGAGGGTAATGGTTTTAAAGAGTATTTGTGTGTGTATGTATGTAGGTATGTCCATTCCTTGGCGTACTCTATAGTCCAAATGAGATGGCATTTGTATCCAATGTGTGAGATAGGCTATACAATTCCCCCCCATCTCTTAATAGTGGAGTTCTTAGTTTTTATATTAATTATTTAGGTATGTATGTACCTACCTATACCAAGTGGGTGCGGATTGAACGCGGGTTATCAGGTTCCGGCTAATTTATGATTACCTACGAATGAATAATTAAAACTAATATTTGTCATAAGGCAAAAGCCGTGAATCAACTCTACAATTTTATTAAAAGTTTACACACCTTTCAGTTTTAATTCATTTTACTTATATAAGAACAATCAAGCTTTAGCATGGTACATGAACATAAATGACGAAAAACGTACAACAAATATAAAAGGCTCCGAAGTCATTAGATGACGCTGTAAAAAGGCATTAATTACAACTGTATTTATTGTGGTTTTTCTCTGCAAAAGCAATTTGTAGATCATTTCGCAGTGCTAATGTGTATGGAAATTATGCAAAGAGCCGGTAATTAGAGTGGAGGTGAACGGTCTATAATGCTTATAATTTTCTCATAACTTCATTTTTCTTTTCCCAACATGAATCAGTCGTGTCCACTGTTAAATTTATAGACCGATTCCAGTTGGAATTACACAGTTGGAAATATTTGTTTACGTCCAACTAATTTTCATTCCACTGTCATTATTTTAACACGGTATTGGCGGTAAACTGTATCATTAAAATGTTGTGAATGCAAAATCAAAAGGTCCAAATGTAGGGATGTAATTTTTGTTTTACTTGCAGCTCAGAGCCGGGCAGTAAATTAATGTTTAATGCGGACACATGTGTAGGTATTCCCATCGTTGCATTCAATGGTGTTGTCAATATCCACCGATACCCTGATGTTCGAAGCAGAACTAATTTCCGATAAATGCACACCAACAAACGCATCGGCCACATTCGAGTGCAAATTACGTATACACAAACATGACTACATATGTGTGAGCGTGAGAAAATTACAGCGGAAGTATGTGACGTGTATTCGCGACACACAGGCGTAAAAATCGTTGCTACATGTGTGCTCTGGCCGTTTTTCTAGGGTTGTCAAAAACCTATTATCGGTATTGCACAATTTTATATGCCACGTAGGTAAAATTTTATGTAAATATAAAGGACCAAATTAAAAAATATTTTAATATTGTTTAAATTTGATTTTTAACTTATTTAAAAGAACAAAACAATGAGAATAGGTAGATATAAACAAATATAAAAAATACATTTCTCTGTTTAACATGCTTAAAATTCGATAACAAATCAGACAATCACTCTTTGCAACAATAAGGCATCGGTTGGCAACCCTAGTCATACACACTAGAGCAAATTGCGTAGGTACTCACTCACACAATCGAATTGCCCGCATCGGATTAGTATCCTACAATAGTTATCAAGTTCGTCATAATGAAGATGTGCGCTTTTCAATTCATTAATGAGGCTCCCACAACGTTATTGATAGGCTGGGAACCAATGAATGCTATTGTCAATATTCAGTGTGTAGTCAACAATCTGTATGATTGGCTAATCTTGCTTAATTAGAGAAAGTCGACGTCTATATGGAGGCTGCAAAATTGCATAAGACTAGAGACTGACGATAAATTGTCTAATTAGCAACAGGACCCTATATCAGACTGGTCCTCATTACAGTTTACCTAGAGAGGTCGATCGTGCGTCGTGGATCACTTTCAAATAAGAATTTACTATTAGAAACTGTGACATTCACGGCTTTCCTGCCAATGAGCAAAATGAGAATTAAATAAACATCGTTTATTTAGCACGACCGGGCGGGAGAAATTATTAGGTAAGTTTAAATTGGCGGGTCCTCGTTGGGTAAGAGCAGGTAAGAGCAAACGAAATGAGATAACAAGCGTGATGTGAAGCTTTCGTAAACGCAAACGATTAGTGCAAACAGTTTAATAGTGTTTAGTTATTGAGGAACTAGCGTACGGTACCGCTATGCTTCATAAACATCTAACAATATCCGGTGTAGAAAATAAAAAAAAAAGTTGAAGTTTTGTTGAGATCCTCAAATAAGGGCTTTATGTCATTTATTAATATCTACCTCTATACCACATTGAATTTTCAAGTACAAGACATAACTTAATTATTTTTGTAAAGAGTGCGCTGAAAGTATGAGTTATTGACACGATTTGGTAATGGAAATTGTACGCTATTAGTTCTAGGTCACGTAAAGCAAATGTCAAAGCGGAAACGTCAACTTCTGTAAGTTGCTAGAACTCCCTAACCATCAAATATACTTGTCTACTACTCTCCATAGCACGAGATGGGTCGGTAACAAGAAACGTGGAAAGTACATACATATTAATAATAGTCGGTTATTACGCAGGCCCTTATTAGTTCACCGCTCGCCGCACGAAACCGCAAAGCATTGCTAAATAATTACTCCCAAGTTGCTTTCTTCACGAAAACATCGTAAAAGCGCATTAAACGGCTTCGACTAAGACTGCAGAGGAATTACAATAAATAAGGTATTAAGCCAACGGTTGCCAGGACGAGCCGAAAATGTCGAAAAGCGATTAATGGAAATAAAATTGAGCGAAGTCAGAGGGACCGATTTACTTAATACATTGATAATAAGCGTAGGGAATGTATGTAAAATGTTGTACGTAATGGAGGTAGTCTCGTTAGACGTGGGAAAGGATGGGTAGTGAAGGCTACATGGTAAGGATCGCGGCCGACAATGTCCACCGTTAGGGTTTAAGCAACCTTCATTAATGGTAATATTGGTAATGGATCTGAACTGAACTCGATGGGAATATCTCTTTTTGCATGCGCCTCCTAGTCTATAATAGCCGTGTTACAGTAGAAGTGAGCCAAGTTAACATTTTTTATTAAGTGAAAATATTTAGTGGATTTTTTCTAAAATATCTCCTCACTATGTACTATGTAGTATTACGTTTATATTAATTTTTCACTGAAACTAAAGTAGATTGCTAGTTCCTAGGTCTCCACTTTATTACATTAGACCTGTCTTGTAAGCGTATATTTAGCAACCAATAACCATATAAGTTTAAGAACTGCGTAGATAATTGTAGTAACTTAAATTGTATTGTCTTGAAATTTATTTAACATAGACCGGAATAATTACTTAATTACCTTAAATTAACATGTGCTGAGATTTCACAAGAAATAATAATAAACCACTTGAAAGCCCTTAATTGTTTAATTAACGAAATTATAAATAAACACAAACATCTTTCTGCTTTGAAGCTTTACACGTATGCGTATAAAATGATCACGTAATTTTCATTAATTTTGTTTAATTAACCCCTAAATGCCTTCAATTAGGCGAAGAGGTTTTGAGAAATAACAAGGCTTAAATGGGTACAGTGATGGAAGATAAAAATAGTCGGTCTTATAGATGATTTTATGATTTATTTACATTCGAAGATAGATAGATAATTGTGTTAGCAGCCAACGGGCCATGGCGGAGAGAGCTTTGATTGCTCCAATTTAAAACTACATTTATTTCCTTTGAGACCCATATAAAAGCGGTTTCTGAAACTAGGTAAACGTCTAACAGAAGGATTGAAATTTGATGTGGGACACCAAAGTGATTTGTAATGGTTATTAAAATAAAAGTAAGTAAAAAAGTTTTTTTACATAATTGAGACGGCAAGCAAATGAGCCGTCTGTTGCGGGTATGAGCAACGCGTTGCCAGCCAAAAATCAAATAAGATTTTGTTGTGATCAAAGTGATTTTGGCGTAGTTTACATGAGCGAGGCAGAAAGCAGGTAACCTGGAGGCGCCAGTCTGCTGCTTAGGAACCGTCAATTTGCGCCTGTAATTATTGCGGACCCTTCGATACTTATTTCTATTTTTTCTCCGCTTAATTGTTGCAACAGATGACTTTTTTGTCGAACCACCTCAAAGAGAGCGGAAAGGCATCAAACGGAGCGTCGAATTTGGAAATAATTATACATAAATAGTCCCTTGAGCGGCCGATTAAGACAATTTCCGAGGCAAATTGCCGCAGACGAGCATAATAGCACACGCGCTCCTCCGTCATAAATAAATCTGGATTACGTTTCGTACGAGATTAAGATTGATTCGATCTCGATGCTTTCTGCTATTAATGCCTGCGCGGGATAATGCCTCGATCGTGTTAAATTTTTAAATCATTATACAGTTTTTGTACAGTGTGATTTGTGGGATAATTACGATCGACAAATTGCTGAGCGTCATTAAAAGATAACGGGTGGACGGTATCGGTCGGACGGGCGGGCGTAATTAATGATCGATACATGTGAAATAATTAATTAGCGGCTGGATCGGGTCGCTGGTCGGATCGGATGCTGGGCGCCTGAGGCACCACAAAAAACAATGACGTGCGGTTTTCGGCTGCGCCGGCGCCGGTTGACGGTTGTCGGTTGCCGTACCGGCGACATCCGTTGCGCTGTACCTATAATTTGGAACCTCGAATTAGTTTTAATCCCCAGATGAGCGTGACGCCGACGACTAGAATGTGTCATTAATGATAATTTGAATGATTATTACATTTTTCGTGGCGGTAATTATGTTACGTCCCGTAGATTCAAACAAAACGACCTCTAAGCACGAATTGGTCGATCCTTTGTTTAAGTGAGCGATGAAATTAGTGTTGTACCATTTTCCAGACGCCCGATAATGACCGATGACAAGTAGGTACTTTTATTGTAAGAACTAACTTCCAAAGTTTATGGGAAAAATTATAATCATAGATACGTTTTATTTTTGTACTCGTTAACCTCCAAACATGAAATGTCATCTGAACTTTTGCCGTTAACAGAAAGGGGGTATAACTTCAACTAGGTTCTAGATTTGACACACCAAAAACAAGGTAAATAAAACCGTTTAAAAACCGGATATATACAAGCACTTACACTAATGTAATACGATATATCATCCTCACACGCAGCTTCGTACATGATTATGAATGAAATTAGAATTAATAAAATGTGTTCTTCATTCACTGATATTTATTTATTTTAATTAAAACAGTTAAGTAATGTATTAGAATGAATTATGGAGGCAGTCATACTCGCACCTACTGTTCATTACACTACAATGCAACAACACTAATAAATGGGTTTATTAATGATTAATTAATTCGATTACCAACTTTCTTAAGGGAACCATCCATTTCGTGTCGAAGGGAATCCTTATACCTAAGGTAAGGAATAAATGGCTAAAAACGCCTGATAGATAAACAAGCATCGCAACCGTTTTGAGAGCAATTTTTGTTTGTAAAGATAAGTGTAGATCTTTACGTAAATATTTCTCCCAATAGAAGGTTTTGTCAGGATTTTACTTTATTTTTCAGGTCTTATTTGATTGACGATCTACATAATTTTTTTATGTGCTTTAACATGCAATTAAATTATTACTAACTACCTTATCTAATAAGTGATCTCCAAAAATCAATATCGATCGAAATTCTCACGATTCCACAATGTTATTCGAATAAGCCATCGGGATGCGCGTGCGCAATTAAAACCAAACCAGCAATCATCCGCCATGTTTGTACACGGACGATGTTAATAGCCTTCTGTAATTACATACCAGTATCATGCTATCGTTGCTTCTCGGAAGGCTGATCGAATTAATAGAACTTATTTCGGGTAAGCCATTGTGCCCACTTATCTGCTTTGCTTTGTATCAGAGTCAACTAGCCGGCTCTACGATGCTTTTATTGCGCGCTGATTAGTGTTAAATATCCTTTAGAAGCACTGGTTTTAATTACAACCTATATCACGTATCTAAGTTTTAAGTGCCCTGATATTTTAAATCATAAAGTATTTTTTGTAACTGTAATGTTTACCTTCTTTTTTAGATTTACCGCCTAAAAAAAAATTTGAATTACATTTTGTTTGACTTGTATGTACCTAAGCTAAGTTACAATTCAAAGATGTATGTAAAATAAAGGTTAACTTTTTGTAATCTAAACTACAAATAATAACTAAAAAAAATCAGAAATTTTTCAATATCAAAAGCGTCAGCAATATAATAACGCACGACATCGTCACAGCGACTCGAAAATTTCATATCGCCATTTACATTATTCCATTCGCGGCACTAGCGGGCCCAACCTCCCCGTCCTTGTATCCGGGGAAAGAATATCTAAATTCAATTACAAAAAGGCTTCTCTGCGAGGTGTGCTACTGCACCCGCGCCTCCTCCGAAAAGGGTGTATAACAACTCAATTTCTCCATATTATTAAGACGGTGGGGTGCGCGGAGTGGGTTGGGGTGGCGTGGAACACAAAAAGAATGCTAATTTAAAATTCTTATTACTGTGTTTGTATGCGCGCGCGTATGTATCATTCGCGTAACAAAGGCGAGGAGAGAGCCGCCCGAGCGCGTAATTTCAATCTAATATTCAATTTGAGAAGTATCGCGAGCTTTGCCCGCCATCTTTTATTTATTTACTCGTCTCTAAACGTTTTTCTTGGATTCTCACATCATAGAGTCAAGACAGATGCTTTATTAGCGGCTTCAGCGGTCCGCAATTGTCCCACGGCTTTTTGCTTTTAGCATTTTTTGTACGCAGATATCGTGGTAAGTAAATGTAAACTGTAACTGTATTTTTACAAACTTATAATATACAATACAATACCTACATAAGCTAGAATATGACGTCATTATTTTATACAATTTACAAGTAGTAAGAAAGATAGCAATGTCTAATAAATCTTCGATAACTTTGTAGGTACTTTTCGTCTAATGTTGATATCGTGAAATATTATTCTAAGCAGCCACATTTAACCCTTCCATACCCACAATATATAAACTATGTCGTTCTAATCCTAACAAGTCACTTAATACAGTGATATTTACAGCAGTTGGTACATGTTCAACAAATGTCGAACTAAATAGGCATTGTTCAAAAATCTGAATAAGTCAAGGATGCCGATAAATCTTCAATTTCCATTTGTCACGGTCACGATTTGGTGCACAGATATCGTGATAACCAAAATAATTGCTGAGGTCTGACGTAGGGAACTCTGTCAAGGTAAGTCGAATCGAACGTCTAGAATAGGTACCTACTAGATTGTAGATCTAGATACGGGGCTATTTAATTTTGCAGGGTGATAAAAAGTAGAACAACTCGAGGGCATGTGGGTTTTATCGGTGCACCACCATGCACCGACCTGCAATCTACTGACTCCGTTGATAGTCGATACTAAATGCTGGGTATTAGGTAACTTGCCCTGGATTTATATCGTAAAACTCTGCATGGGCTTCCTACTTAACTATTTCGAAACTACGCCTGTGTATGAGCTGTAAAAAAGTAATGATCATTCAAATCTATTTTGCGTTTATGAGAATGTCGGTCGAAGGACGTCAGACCTAAAATTAAAATAATATGGAGTAGAGCAATCATTACTTTTATTATTATCTTATGGTACTATACAGGTACACAAGTATGTGTAGGTACTGAAGATATTTGTTAATAAGTTTTGAATCGAGACGGAAAATTAATGACTAGATATAAATTATAAAGTGAATATCTATTTCTAATAATATAGTTGTTAACCTTTAAATCTTCATTTGTTAAGTGTGTCCGAACGCTGATAGCGAAACAAACATTCCAATATTAAAAATAAAATATTACCCGAAACACCGTCCAGTTACAGATTCCACGCAATAAATCCTTACTAAACAACAAACGTACAAAACAAGTACTGAAACGAACGAGGTGTTACGGTAAGTGCGCCGGCGCCGACCGCGTCGCCAGCGAATTATCAGGAAACGCCCGCGCACGCTTTCTGAACGCACTAACCGACTAAGAATAATACTTAGCAGTAACTAGCCGGACGACCACTATGTACATTATTACACTACGCAATTGAAGAGAAAAGAACAGAAGGCATGCACAACGTAACATCAAAACACTTATGATCCATACGCGCAGGCACGCCTGGCTAATCGAAGCCAAGGAATGCCTGCGAATTGATAAATAAAGAAAGATTGTGTTTGCTTTCTGCATTTTAATTCACTGCGGTTAAGCGCCAGGATGCATATAATTTACATGCGCTTCGTATATTCAGCTTAAATACAACACGATTCACCTAAATTACAAATTATTTTACCTATAAGTTTTTGAGGTCGCATAGACTCGTACCGTAACATCGTACTCCATAATAGATTTCATAGAATGATCTATAAGTATCTATTACGATACAAGTGCGGTTACCTAATCAGCTACGGTAGTAATTCAACGGGCACCCACTCCATTTCAGAGTTAGGCTTCGATACTGACTATAAATTATACAAAAAAGCAATCTGAGATAAAAACGATATTGTCGCATGATAAATGGTCAGATTTAAATTTAGAATCAAAACCAAAGGATCCAACGCCAACAACGAATGCGACGAGCCCCGTTTATAATTATAATTAATACTCTTACTGTATTAAAGTGGTCGGTGAAAAAAAAACTAAGATTCGACGCGAGAATTAATAACAAACAAATGCGCTACCTGCGGTGTTTTTTGTGATCTCCCACAGGTAAGCCGTGATGATGAAAGGAACTCATATGCGTCTGTCTTAGGTTTTTAAACAATATTGTCTGATTTTGACACGGTTGCACCTTTTTTATAAGAAACGGCGGCTCCATTCATGGGAAGTAGTTCTAAAGTAAACATGTAAAAAGTCACACCTTCAACTACTGCTCGACAGATGGCGTTAGGAGACCGATCGTACGCCGTAGTTATAAGTCGCAAAATATTAGTAGTAGCTTAATAAAACTGTCGCTTATCCTCCAAAGGTCTCATATTTCTTAAAATGGTGACCGATCGAAAAAGAAAACAAAAAGCAAACGCTGCATTGGAAACAAGAAACCAGCGATTCGAAATACAGGACAAAGGAGAGGAACTCTCTAAACGTGATACCATAATGACAAAACAGAAATATGATTTCGATTAAATGGTGTAAGGGGAAGGACTATTGTATGTTTTGGTGCGCGCGAGCAGGACGGAGAGCTAGTTAATAATAAAAATATTTTATTTGTATAGTGGGGTAAAACACCCCCGCTGCGTGCTGTTTGGTCGGGACGGCATCCATCATCATTATATTAACCGATTTAACACTTTTGAACAGATTCCAGTGACGGTTGGTGGTAGATTCATTTCGGGGACAAATGCGCAAAGATGTAATCTGAGTTTAGTGTGGGTATAATCATTATACTACAATGCCTCGAGGGTCCAAAGAAACTTTTCATAATGCACTTTTGTAATTGGCTTCACCATTAATTTTATACGGTATTCCCAGTAGGTTTTCTGTATCTATAATCGATGATAAATAACTTTGTCTTTTACGCCATTGGCTTAATTAAATCTTGATTTTAGCTACCATGTTAGGCAAAACATTTAGATCCAGCCTCCACACTCCTAGTTTGGTCATGAGGGTGATTAAATGCGCCAGAAGGCGTAGAAACTGGGCCAAGACAATTTTATCATCATAATATAATCAAGTCATCTCGCATGCTCTGACTCCTTCGTTGATTTTTTTATGATTTTTCAATAGCTACTAAACAAATTGGCGCTTGCCAGGTTTTACTGTCCACAGAGCCGCCTCGACTGACCGATGCATATAAGGCAATCTTCGCAACTATTTTATCACATGATTGACAACGTTTTTACGTCAATTATTTCGCAGTTAAACATTAATTGACATGTAACTAACGTCACTGTGATTGTAAATATGTAACAGTGCTTAGTTATTTAAATTAATGGACGAAAGGAGAAGTGACTGGATGTGGTATTCAGGAAGTGCAATTAAATGAAATGATGCATGTCGATATTAACGTATTGATATGCAAAGTTGATTATTTTAAAGGCCGAGCCCCGCCGGTCCCATGCTCTGTTTGTTATCCAATTTTTGTTCGCTAATCAATAAAATTTGACCCCAATTCCAATTATTATTCAACGGTTACAAAAGTTACATTCAACGTTATGTTTTTTAACTATACAATTGTTGAATCGAGTCTATTTTACATATCCACCTAATACCAATTTGTTTCAGTCAACAGTGTATTACAACGATGTGATTTTTAATTAACAGCATTAGTTGAACTTGTATTTTAAGACTTTATTCATTCATACACAGTTTGCTAAATCTAAAGTAATCCAAATCCGAAGCTTAAAAAGGGATTCGTGTGGTCCGATGCTGACCCAATAATTAAAGTTGCCGATTTAATCTCAGCTAAACCTCATTCTGTTAATTACTCCCTTGAGCAAAATGTACGCTTTGCCATCGATAATTTAATAAGCATATTAACCAGGTCGATGTTATAGATAAGTCTTTGGCCGCAGGCAATTCTTGCTAATACCCTTTTGTAATAAAGTCCATAAGATTTCAAGGTGTGGGTATATACAATTTACTTGAAAGGTTTAATAATCTTACTTAATAAGTAACTTTTGAGCTTTCAAATGACGATAGTGATGTTTAAGATTGTAAGGTAGATGATGTGAGGACGAACTGTCAAATAGGTTATGTTGCTGGTAAGCTGAATGCTTTCGAAAAGTAGTAAGAGACAATATTACGAACTTGGATGCTCTTTCACAATGTTTTGATACAACCTTATGATGTCGTTAATATAGTAGTGTAAGTAAATTGTGTGAGCGGACACATTCTCATTGCGAGGTCAAAGAGGAATGACCATGTGAACTAATGAAAGCCAGAAGAGGTTCCTGACTCGAATCACAGTTGTTCAAAACACATTCACATTACAATCAATTTAAAACGCTCGCATCGTTCGCTCTCTACGACATTGCGTCTGGGCAAGTTTTCATCGCGTGTGGCGACTGCTCATCGGCTATTCAATAAAAGGCGATAGTACTTTGTATTAATTTGCAAGTATATGCCCTCGAAACGACGTGAACGTTTAATAATTCCCACATCGTATCATATTGCAGCCGTATCAGTATCAACCGAGTTCTCGGAAACGCTTAACATAACAGCTTTAGGACATTAGAGCACAAATTGTTATTGAAATGGAAGTACAGAACTAGTTACTCCAAGATTCGATTATCACAAATTAAATACACGCCAGGCGTTTCTTTCAATAATCAGTTGCAAATTACGTAGTTAAGGATAGGTGGAATAATTAAGATTATGCAAGGTGTTTAAGACGGAGAAGTAGGACCGGACAAAGCAGGAGTCATTAAGACGACAAAAAATAAAGGCGACGTGACCCCAATGCAACGGGCGACCTCCATTAGTATCTTATAGGTTTAATTAGATATGAACGTATCGGCCGGGCGCCCACGTCGAGTGGTGACTGCGGCAATCGAATTAGCCGCTAGTTCCCAAACAAAGCTGCCGATCGGACCCACCCCACGACAAAACGTTTTCTCGCAATCTTCGATCACCGGATTAAGCGAGTCTCGTCTCGCACGTTTTATCTCCGATTGTCCGCACTTAACGCGCACTTTACGCCGAGTGCCCCTCGAGAGGAAATTGAAAGCGATCGCTTTCCCCGCTATCTTATCTGTAGTGTTACACTAATTAATCGATGTAGTGCGACGATCGTTAGAGGTAAATAATGCTCGCATCGGCCGGAGGAGGTGATTTATCGGTGTGAATAGACAAAAGTGTCGCGGGCGGAGCGGGTCGGGACAATGCGATGGAATGTCGTCGCGAGCCGGTCGCTCGCTCGTGCGGCCCGTGAATGCGGATTATTAATAACTCGCCCGATGTTCGACACGACCGACGCGGCTCCGACCGCGCGCCGCGGTCTGAGCGACTCCCATCCCACTACGCCCGGAGCGACCGCTTCACCTGTACTGTATGACCGTGCCTTAATTTATTCACGGTGCGTTTTAATGACTGCATTGAAGCTCGCGCATTTCACGAGCCGTCCCGTACGAGCGGCCGATACCGAATTCCCTAATGTTGGCGAATATTTAAGATCAATCAATGTTTTCGAAAATCCGAAAATTATTATACTCGTATTGATGCGCTGGATTTCGCACCCCTCAGTTCTATCATCCCTGCTCTCGGTATTACAATGCATAACAATGGAGTTGGCGTGGATTATAACAATTTCCCCAAATTCTGTGGGTTCATATTTGTGCGCAACAATAAGACAAAATAGTGATAATGTCACATGTGTGTACGTTTTGCCGCATTTGGAACTAATTGGGATATTTCATAAATCTGCGCACATTGTTAGATGTAACATCTGCTCGGAACCAACGGACATCAATAAACTAGAAGAATGATGAAGATGGATTACAAGTCAATTGGTAATCTTTACAACGCTCTTTCAAATATGAATCAATTATTTATAAATACCGAATCACCAGCAGCTAGTGTAAAATTAACAATAGAGCCTATTAAAATTTGAGTTATACGAGATTCTTTACGAAACTGTAGATGATGCAACATAACACAATGCTAGTGAAAAGGGTAAAGTGTTAGGCGTGTCAAACAGAAAATTCAGTATGAAATTACCTATCACGTTCTTAGATACCGGTGAAACTAAATGAGATCGGTTTTTGTCGCGTACAAATAGGTACTACAAGGTTGGCCCTACAACGTCACCTCGATGGTCGATACAAAATTTAAATCGCCTAAAATAGATGTTTCAGATAAGCACGAGATGAGAAAATAGCCTACTACACTTTATTTTGGAAACGAATAAATTATATAATATCCGCTATTTTTATCAAATTCCAGTAACAAATGTGGTCCTTCAACATCAGTTTTAGAAGTTGATGAAACTTCAATAGCTATCTATATCTGCGACAATAGTTAAGCTACAAGTAATAAAAAAATTAAAATAAAACTTATACCTAATGCAAAGCCAGTATTAAGTAGAAACAATTTTACAGTTACACTTAACCAAAATAAGTATGCACGTACTTACTAACGTGTGTACCTAGATTGAATTTAAAGTGGTCGTAAAGAAGACAAATTGAACAGGTACAAAATTTTAATTGGAAAAAAGTCAACTTCGAACATTATTATCATGGACAATGTCTCTGTCTCTTTAGCATGTTAAGATTGACAAGTAAAAGATCTTCGCCAAATTGGCGATACTGACAATAATTTCTCTCACTGACAATATACGTTTAGGTTTCAATATCTTGCCAGTGTTAAGTGAATTTGTTTTCTATTCAGATAGATATTTAAATACTTACTGAATATGTGAATATATCAATGTCGTTTGGGAGCAGAAATTAAATAGATAATGTGATAGTTAATAGCAATAAAACAGAATACTTTAAGAGTACCTATATTTAAAATAGAACTCCATAAGAGCCAAATTTGAGGTCAGTCGGTTTATTTAAACTTTTATGGAAACTAATAAATAGATCTCTATGAGGTCGTTGCAGATAGATACGGCTTGTAGCAGATAACGCATTAAGATATGAAGTAAAACTGTAAATTAGTCTGCTATTTCAACGTTTATATACAACTAATGGATCGTCTTCAAACATCACCTGCAAGAAGCCGTCAAAACAAAAATTAATGAACTCTTAACAGTTACTCCATAATATTGTCTATCTATTCAGACCTTGCCTGCTTTACTACCTCAATTTATCAACGCTAAATAAGTTCGTACTACAACCTTAACTAAACAGTTGATACAAGTTCTACAAGAGCGCCCTCATTTCGTGGTTTTAATTTCTGGTCAAACACTTCACATTCGTTTCGAACGTCACAACAAGCTATTGTAACCCGAACACGTTTTGATGCTAATTGTTCGATATGTCGCGTCCAAGTCTCCGTGCCATACTTGTTTGGAGAAAACAGCTATTTATAATTTTGAAAATTTAATTATCGACATTAGGTTGACACCAAAACGACGTAGCGACAAATTAGGTAGCTACGTGTACCGAGACGTATGCTATTGTTTGCGAAAGCGTTTAGCGAACAGCTAAAATTACATTTCAATTTACTAATAGAAAGTTTATTATGTCTGCACTTACGAATGATGGAATAGAAACGGAGACATAACTATTTTATGCGATATTATTAAAATGAAAGAAGTAGGTAAATATATGGCATTGAAAATTGATAAATTTATGAGAACCTAATAGGCTTACGTTACACGTTTAGACATTATAGACAGTTATTATGACGTGAAATGATTCAAAATGAAGGATGGTCGTCGCTATCCGCTTTCAATAGATCATAAAACAGTCTATAGTTATTTGCTTTTGATATTCCACGAGTAGGACGAATAACACAAACTTAATAATTTGCTCAAACACGTATTTACAACACCCACCTCGAACCGACGTGATATTAAAGCATATGATGAAACTGTTAAAACCTAAAAAATAAATTAGCGAACGCGTACCAAGACAAATAGTATAAGTTAATTTACAAGTCAGAAGCTACGTAAAGACTATCAAATTATGACAACAACTATTTGAGAATGTACTCGTGATTCTTGCGTTAACACTACGTCGACCAATAGGATTGAGCTGAAAACTTTAGCCGTCTTCATAAACGACTGTACAACTTAACAAATCGTTAATTTACACCCTACTCGAACTGAATAAGGTGTATAATTGTTTCGACGATTTAATGTGTGACGACAGTCAGCCAATAAGTTAAATAGCTTTTGCAAGGCATCCAAGGAATGGGAAACTACCTACTAATTAAATCGGATTATTTAGAAGGTTCTCAAATGGAAGATATTTTAATCTGCACGCTGACGCAATGACGTTCGCGTCAGCCTGTTGGCGTATGAAAGCAGTTTGTTCAATTGATTCGTCGTATAGCAATAAATGGCCTCAGTATCCCCGTGTTTGTGCTAAGAATTTGAGGCGCTAACGTTTCTTAAGATCAAAGAGACGAACGATTAGCGTTTCACTTGTGGATATTGTTATGTAAGCAGGCTCTAATGCAATACTGTAATTGTGATATACGATTTAGCACATCATCTAACAGAAGACGACAGCAAATACTACGTCGAAAACATTTCAAATCCAACGATCGGCCTTTTAAATGAGCACAATTTGTGTAATTGCATCAAATCGTCGTAATAAAATTTTGAAGGTAACGCCATTAGAATCTGTTCAAATGAGACAACGTGCCCCTAATTAACCTGGGGACGGGGAAATTATTTACGCCACACACTGCGCCTGCGACGTATCTACAAATGTAGCTACACATAAAGACGTAGAAGTTCGTGTAACGACGTAAAGTGAATGGACAACAATAATTACCGCGAGCAGTGGAGCTGTAGTGCGTATCGCTCCAACACTAATTCTCAAACTCTTACTCAAACGACCAGTAATTTATATCATTTTATGGCATAACGTCCATCACTTTTGTCGTGACATATCCGCTTTATATCCATTAGATCATCGAATTCCTCCGGAGTCGAACATTAATCGCTCGAAACAAAATTTGTTGTGATACAATAATAGTTCGGATGGATCCAGTTTAGATTGTATTGTAATAAAGAAGGCGACATTTCGAAGACATTAAGTTCCCTGGATCGTAATAATTACGAACGACACATTCGAACATTAGACGCCCACGCGCACTATGTTGTGGCTCTAAACTTGTATAATTTGTGTTAATGCTGTAATATATGAGAGTTTAGGGAACCCTCGCACTCGGCGTGCCATGCATTCGATCGTTAATAAAATTATCAAAATCCAAACAGGTTTTATAACCATCGCTCGGGAGGTAGGAGGCCGTACATCGTCCAAACTTATGAATGGAAATGGATTTTGGTGTTTCTAAGCATTTTTTAAGGTCGTAAATAATTTATCGCCGCGTGATATTTCCGTCGGACGAATTTAAATGTTTGAATGGACGATCGCCGCGGCATCGATCGCTACTGGATTTTAAATCCGCATCTACATAATAAATACCAGTTGTTTTAATAATTTGATTCTGACACACGCGTATTGATGGAAATAATTTGATGTGAAGTATGTGTATTAATTGCGTCGTTTGTAATATTTTATGGCATAAATCCAAGATTTTTGCGTTCGTTACATATTAAATATTTTAATTTTATATCATTTTAAAATTGTGGTACAATAAAATTTTATAATCATCGTTAGTTTTGATGCATAAAAAGGTTGTTTTAAACAAAGTTGTTAACACCACAAAAAACTAAGCTTTATCACCTACTCCTTATTTTAAAATATGTTATTAATCATTCGTCTTTTAGCTTTATTTGTTTTCTAATGCATATTAATACAAACATAAATAATTTATAAATTTATTACCATAAATGCACTAATAAGGAACTGTATAAGATAAATGTTTAACTAATTCTAAAACCTTGTTTTTTATTTAAATCGATGATCGTTTACGTCATTACTCATTAGTGTCAATTCACTGATAACATTATCTATGAGCGAATTAGAATATTAACAGATAACAGTTGAGGATCCAGAGTAATTTGCCGACTAATAAAAGGTTTCTTTTTTTGGTAAGGTTATCATTAATTAGTGCAATAAAGGGTTATTGTAAAGACAAATTGCAAAATGACATAAAAGGAGTTGGACTTTGAAACATAACTTTATGATCATACGAAAAACGGCAGAGTTGTGCAAAAGGATGGATCGATAAGACATATCCATCCATCTATAGAAGATTGACAATCCATATAAATGAAGAAGATTTAAAGGCAAAAGGATTTCGGAATTAAATATCTTTTAGTAGTATAGGTAGGATCATCTCATCATGCATAATGAACCATAGATTTCGTCCTTATTTAATTACTATTCTTGGTTATACAAGAGCCGAAAGAAGCCAATTTATACATGAATTTAACATCAGTCATAAAACATGCTGTATGTGTGCAGGTGTAGTAACTAACAAGTCTTTAGAAATATCAATATTCATAATACAGTCGGTGTATGGCATTCCGCTTAGGTCTCGCACAAGAACGAGTGGTTTTTGCGTGAAAATCACGTGCGTTTTGCAGTAAGTAGCGGTCTGTTGCGACAGTATCATGATTCAGACTTGACAATACAACTAAAGGTCTGTTTACACGTGCGACAGCGATGCGACAATACGACTTAATGTCGCACGTGTGTGTGAGTTGTGCTTCTCTTGTCACTACAATAAGTTGGAAGTAAAGTACAAAAAATTATAAATGCATTTTTACTAAATAAATAAAATAATCAAAGTTTTATACAAACATATTTCGTCACAACTAAACATTACATTTAATTGTTAGTAAAATTTAATAGTTTAAATTTAATATAATAAAATTTAGAGAATAAATTAAAAATGTGTTGTCTTTCTATTTATTAACTAATGAGTATTATATTAATGTAATACGAATTGAATATTATTAAAACGGTGACAAAGACAAATTAAATATAGATTCTAGAATCGAGGTAAACAACTGCTTTGTTTTATGAATGCTAGAGCTAGCTTGAGGCTGTATCGGGCTGTAATTATTCTGATCACACGTGGACCACATGAGTAAACACGTTCAGAGTCCCAGGTCTCTAATAAAGTCGACCAGTTTATCTATTCTTACTGGGTTGCCAAATGAGTATATTAGAAAAATATGTAAGGTGTATGTATTTTGAAAGTTTCATTTATAAATACAAGACGATAAATGAAAATGTAGTAAAAAGTATTTAACAAAATTAAATGGTTATAAAGTCTTAAAAGATTTTTTGTCCTTACAGGTTTTTTGATACATTCTTTTTATTACCTTAATCTAACAATAATAAGGTAGATTTCACAATTTTTATCAAATACAATTGTTTGAAATTTGAATATTTTTTGACAACTTTATTGACACTTCACTGATAGGTGACAGCCCACTATTTGTACCGCAACTAATCCAGCTTGAACCGGTTTTTTCCGCAACAGCATCGGTGAATCTATTGTTCATAGGTCAATACATCTATCGCAGCGTTATATTTGAGTGCAATCGACGTCTCGGACTTTTTCGTCGTAGCTTGGTTTCTATATGATATCTAGTCTTGTGCGTAGACTATGACACGGCCCGCCTTACTACTAACATGAACTTAATGGGTTAACGACTTGCACGGTGAAGTAAATTGATCACGCTTAAAATTGGAACGGCTGAATGTTAACATAAACTTTAGTTTTGAAGTTGCTTAAAAAATTAATTGAATTAGTGGAGTTAATGGAATGGTGCTTTTGACCAAATATGGATTGAGAATGTTCATAGTTTTATAAGTATAGGTTTCATTTCAATTTTTTTCTTTTACTATACAAATCAGATTTGAAGGAAAAAAATACATTTCCTCTGAAAGAACTTCCGCAAATAATTCCTGGTCACCAGTTAAAATGACTAAGTTATTAAATTAGAAAATAATTGTAACTTAATAAAAAAAAATATGTTAAGGTTTAACGTACGAATATACCCGTATTATTCACCTGGATATGAAGATTACAAAAGACGACTTAGTTACGTTTAAAAATAAACAATACAGGACTAAAAATATTTTGCATTAATCATCTATATCGGAATGCAAAACCGTGTGAGCGAATTTGTAGCATTTTTTTGTATCGGAATTAAATATGTTTTGACACCGAGGCTTAGATAGTGATGCGAACGTAAAACCGGTAGCTCAGCCACCAACGACGGAAGATTATCTGTATCACTTCACTACCCGTGAGCTCAAAGCTACCAAAAAATAAAAGTAACGACTTAATTGTGAACCAGGATATTACTGATTAAATTTTTTGTGGCCAGTAATAGTTCTGAATATTTTTTATATCTCACGGATGTAGCGAAAAACGCGTTGAATTAGCTTGTGGTCCATTTCACTGTAAAATGAAATGTCCCATAAGAAACTAATTAGATAGGTATATCTTACATGTCATACTAACAAACAAAATTTTTCAACATAATACAATATAAATCACAATTGGTTAAAGGCCAATCTAGCTTAATGTCTAAATTTCTATTTTATGTGTGTATAAGATTATAGGCATATAATATAGTTTTTCTATCTATAGGTATGTTCTAACGTCCTACTTGTTACTATAGCGATTCTCGTATCCTCTAACCTTGAAACCATACCTATTTTATCAATGAAATAGTAGGTGACGCTGAATGAATGGACAACGTACGATGCTCACGGTAGAATTCCTAAATAAAGCTCCAACTATGCCCTTTGTATCATCCAGACTAAATTCGCCTCTGTAACTCACGAAATTGAGTCTTTTTTAGAATGTTACGTAAGATCTATACAGTATTTACGAGTAGGATGCGTGTAACGTACAATAATGTTTACTAGTGATATTTGTATCTCCGTTTGTCCTCTTTATTGCGAAATGTAGGTAGGTAAGTGTGCTTACAGTTAAATAGTTCAGGGGTTTAAATGCACGAAAATAATTTATTCATTAATATTACCAAGTATTACAAAATATGATATTATTATAGATTTCTTCTTTATGTAGTAATACCTAACCTTAAATATTTTACAAACAAAAACAGGAATCGTACAGTATGAACTTCTTACGAAATACAATAATGTTTCAACAATAATGTTCCATATACTAACTAGAATTGACCTGACATAAGCGCGCATTCACACTGACCCAGAATCAAGCAGGATCTACATAGCATCGGTGGATTACCCGCAAACAATTAGACTAAATGCCGCGGTGGCATTTGCTGATCGTCGTGCGATCCGATTAGATTATTAATTAACTAAGACTCGTCACGAAGACTAAAAGAGCACTTTACAGCATTGTTACTGCCCAAATAAACAAAGTCTACTAAAAGTAGACTTAATTCACCAAGGCGAATAAGCTTAGGTGTTTTAAGTGTACTCCCCCGAAAATTTACTTTGAACAAAAATAACTGTACGGGCAATTGATTACTACCTTTTATTAGTATTTGTTTAGTGGTCAAAATTCCATAAACATTATCGAAAAAAAATGTGTCAATGCTTTTTTCTCTTTGTATTTTTTGTTACATTACCAAGTCACGTCAATACCACGGGGATAGTGAAGCATAAAATTAACTGCATTGACAAAATACCTTTAATTATAATTTTGAATTTGTATAAAAAAAATCGGTCGGCAAACAGAGAAGGAAATTCATAATGCGTTTTTTTGTATTATTTTGACGTATCTTAAAAACCTTCTTCAAGGTAGTATTTCCAAAATTATTTTAATTAATTTAAATGGCTACAATTATTTTATAACCTTGCAAAAGAAGGAAAATCAGTAGCGAAATTAAAACGGTAGGTATTCTGTCCAGGCTACCCGTAAAATGTCTACTGACACGAGTTTTGAAATCGCAAATGTACTTAATTACATATGAAGAAACATCCGCGAAGTCACAGACCGTGTATGTTCGTATTTCTGTAATTATTATGCAAGAATTTTCAAACTTACCTATACCAAGTCAATGTTGTCTTAGATGTGTATGGTGAATTATTAGTTTTTAGTTTTGAAATTTAGCCACAAAAATTCATGACTTATCCCTGAGTCACACATATAAGTATACATTATATTTATATACGACAGTACATTTTGCATCAAAAATAGTTTAAACTATTAGGTATTTCTGTAAGCTTCCTCACAGTGGGATCTTCTAGTTGATATAACTTAGTTCACGATTAAATTTTTTTTTTATAATTTACTTAGATAAAGCGTCAATAGTTACTTGGACCTCACACCGACGCACTAAGAACAAATTTAAAATTGTAAAGATCCGTAAACATTGTAGCAGCGAACGGTTGTCCATAGACTAGAGATTTTATAGAATAGATCGACTAGTTTGGACAAATGAGACGGTCGGTAAGTTAGTAATGAGACTACATCGTGTAAAACCGGTAGGAAGCCCATCTCAGACCGTTACTCGGCACATTCTAGCTTAAGGTGCGGTCACAGAACGCGATCTTTTGATACGATTAGATACGCGTCAAAACATCATGTTTAATAGTTTGATAAGTGCTTAAAGTAATCTAAAAATAATATTGAAAATAATATTGAAATATAAGGCTCTTAAAATATTTCTTCCTTATCCTAATTGTTACAAAACATTACAAAAAACCATAGCTCGATAATTTTTAACGAATCCTGACAAGAGAAATTTTCTTTGACGATTAAATTACTGTAACATTAATTTTGCGTTGTGATTTTATTATTAGATTCCAGCTGACAACAAACTTTAAAGACAGCTTGCGACTACACGTATATTATGCGCAATGAATACAACCGCAAGTGTGACCGACTCCTTATAATCGACGCGGTCATACTGATTTCAATCGGAACGACTTTTAATTAATTTTCTACTAGATTATGGTTGTATATCACTTATTATATTTGGTTATTCTTCTCGATAGAGGTTTTAATTAGAAAACGGTACGGTCGCTTGACATGTAGGCGAGTATCTAATTTAAGTTTTAGCTTAATAATATGAGTTTAATGAAAATGTCTTTTCGACGCGATAAATCATATTTTCTGTCGATGTTGACGTTAATTATTGTTATCAGCATCTCAAGTAGGTATTTTGAGTTCCGTTCCGTTTTATTAGACTCTTTGATTATATTTCGATATTGCAAAACAAGGATTTTAATTCCGTATGCATTGGGAATTTCCCAGTTTTGTACTAACTCTGCGTATTACGAGTAAGTTAACGAATAAAATTAAGTGTTTTGTATGCAAAAAACATACCAATTTTAACATAAATTCGCTAAATTAAAGACAAAAATTGCGTGAACAAAACGTATTAACATTGTTATCTAGCTAAATTCGTTTAAAAGCTAAATCCGTGACTATATTTAAATAAATAATGAATTAAATAAATTCGAGTCACGTCTTTGTTATCACAATGGTAGTTCTGTACGAATTAAAAGTCCGGTTATTTCTACATAGCTAATTAATAAACATCTTATTTTCGGGCCTTGAACTTTTGATTACTTAGAAGTGGACAATGGAGTTCGTTATTTATATCTAACTCAAATACTCGAGCTACATTCAGACGTACAGAGGAGCGTATCTAAGTAATTAATCGTGGCTTTATGATTGATTAAACACATTAAAGGCAAACACGACTCCGATTTGAATATTAAATCTATTAGGCAAGTGACATAATACTTTATACAATTTTTATCCAGCTTTAAACATGGAACACGATTTTGGAAACAATACTCTAGAGTAGGTACGTAACCTTTGTGTAATGGAAAATTTGGAATTAATGTGGATTTTATACGTAATAAAGTCTTAATTGCTATAGCAAGGTTGGCTTGCACTTTGCACGGACATAGATTTATCTAAATGTCTTAACTCAGTGATATGTCGCTATTGTTTACAAAGTTATTTAGGATTATCTTACAGCAGGTACCTACTATAAATTAAAATGCTTGCGATTTTATATAAAAACTATGTTGCTTTTTCTTTTCATTGTAGATTATAGACACCTTCATACTAATAACAATATGTTGTACCTACCTACGAATGAAGATAACTAATGCCTAAACAATGACAATGAAAAAAATTTAAAATAATTTTATTACACAGGAATTTCAGGACCGTATATTTTTATACTGGTAAATAATCGCCATTACAAATAAAAACATTATAAAAATAAAAAAAGGCTTTGAACTTCAAGAACTTCGAACAAACCGCTTTTTCCTCAGTCGTCCTCTGGACCCATAAGTACAAATAAGAAGAGGTAGGAATAATTAAACAGCTACCGCAGAAAGGCCGGAGCGAGATGCAAATGACCTCCACAATATTTGTCATCGTAAACAAATAGTGAACTATCGAGGTGTTCGAGTGGCAACCCTTTCGCGTCACTCGCCCGGGCGCCGCGACACACGCTCTAGTGATGCGTAACGCAAACTCAGTTGTCGATGTTTGTCTTGCGACTGCAAACACTCGATATTTGTCCAACTCCCGAGCTAATGGCGTAAGGTGTTCGACGATGTTTAACGACAGATTCACATGAACGCTACTGTAATTAACGGAGAAAAATTCTGTTTATTTCTGTCGGTGCTGGAATGCTGGATATGTTATTGTCTGACAAATTTACAGATAGCGGGGAATTTTACAATATGATTGTAAAGAGAACTTAAATTCTTTTTGTGACTAAAATTCCAAAGAAAAAGTAAAATCTTAATTTACCTTTGTTAGTTAACAATAAAAACACTAATTCAAGATTGATTATAACAGATTGTTTTAATTGGCTGCGTAAAGCGCAATTTAGAATCAGACTTGCATACTCTTATATTAAGAGTTAGGTAATGTACTATTAATTCAATTAGCCTGATTTTGTATACGATACTTCGGTATTTATATACATACGTTATAAGGGATCAGAGAAAAAACAAGCGTCAAAAAGCCTTCTAAAAGAAAAAATATAATGTAAGGCCATAACTTTGCCTCGAATTCTCTGGTTGTGCCGTCTCGCTCCTAACAGCAGGGGGCGCCATCGTTCTCACCTCGACGCGAGTGGTAGCCGGTCTTTAATAAGTATCGATAAAATATGAATATGTATATAAATATTTTCGATACTTATCCTCATTATGTTGTTCCGCTAGGGAAAGGGATACTGAGCAACCTTCGACAACCCGTGTTCGATATTCAAAACATGTACATCGTTTATTACGTTGTTTTGTTTCCTCAGGGTTCAATGAAACGAATAGAGTCGTTTTAAAGTTTTACTTATTCCCCCTTTAAAAGATTATAACTGCGATTATTGTTTAAATTGTTGCAAGTTAAGGTCAAAACAATATTTCCAAAACTTATTCATGGTCATTTTCATTTACCAATAAGTATTTCTTTATGTAAATAAAAAACAGAGTGGTAACCGTATAGTAGTCGTATTCAAAATTTTATGAGATATGACCATTCATTCCAATTAAACTGATTATTTTCACTTCCAATTTAATTTGCAATACATCATAAATCTAGCACTCGTAATATTATGATCAATTTGTCATTTTCAAACCATTTGAATTAAAATATCTATAAATCTAAATTGCATAATAGTAGCTTGTAACGACATCCAACCTCTATCGGATCCAAAACTGGTTTTGAAATTCAATTTGTACGGAGTTTTTTTATTATATTAATGGCGGAATAAAGTGTCGCAGGGATAGGACCTATTAATTAATCTCTTCGAATTTCTATTCATGATAATTAAGAGGATTATTTCAAGGTATTCGAAAATAGATTCTCACTGATTGGTATTAGGTTTATATTAGTATGTAGCGAGGAAATAATCGTGGTTTTGTTGAAGATTTCGTGACTTATCTATGTGTGGTCTGATCCTCCGAAGAGTTCAGATGGGGTTAATTCCAATCTTATTATTATTATTGTCTGGAATATATTTGACAGATATAAAAAGCCTTGAAAATCTAGTGCGTAGCTACTTAAGTTACTATGTCTAAAGAAGGAAAACGAAGTATAATGTTACGAGTTTCAATATGTACCTCTCCTTGAAGATATAGTTTCAAATTATGTCATGACTTATTTTTTTTGGGAATATACAATTGCTACGACTGAAGGTAATAATACAATAATGAAATAATATAATCCAACAAAAGCAAAATAGAATTATATACGACCTAAAGATGTTACCTAACTTTTACTTTAAATGGATAAACCAAATTATACAATATTTGACGGAAAACAAATAATAATTTTGTAATGATTAAAAATATGATAGGAAAAAAAACAGAAAAGCTTTTAAAGTACATTAAAGTATAATGATTTTAAAAGACTAACGATATCCAGTAGGTAAAAGATAGCTTGATGATGAAATCTCACAATCAAATCTCCCAAAAACCTCGCCAGTGGGAGAGTTCCCGAATATTAAATGTCATTCTACAACAATGGTTTCGGTCACAATTAAAGTAAAGAGCGGTTACACGATATGATCTCGAGGTGAGCCGAGCCTGCCGTGAGACGTGGAATTATATTTTTTCGACACCAATTACTAAACAACTAAATGTGACGGAAAACAAAATCGTTGTACAGGCTGATGTTGAAATGTTGACAGAAAATAGACATGATTTTAATATACAAGAAGTTTTGATAAAAGTAGTAGAAACTGTGGAAGAATATACATTCTACTTAAGTATTTTAATATTAGGTGCCCAAGACTAATAATCTGACTCTACAGAAAAAGCTATATGGAACTAAAGTAGCTTATAAACATAATCCACAAGATTTATACAAAGGTTACTAGAATTAGACAGCTGAACAAATTAAAGAGTAGGTAAAAGTGAAAATATAATATCAAGGAAAAGATTGCGCATAAGAAAGAATAAACTTACATCTGTTTTGGTTAATGGCTCTCGTACCAAAAACTATTCAAATCTAATTACGCAGAAGTTTTTGTCATTCCACCATAAACTCAAACATACAAATCGCAGCGCGTTACAGGTACTCCTAAATAAAGGAGTAAATTTAAAAGATGACATCGGTTAGTCGTTATTTCACAGTGCGGACGTTTTACAGCTGCAATCAAAACATGATTGTCGCATTCCCAAAAAAGTTACTTAATTGTGGCAAGCGAGTGTTGATGATATAAACAGTAATTACGTAGGTACGGTGCCATCAAAAATGTTATTAAAATACGCTTAGCGACACGCTCTGGTGGGACCGGGCTTAGTAGTTGAATTGGACGATTTTTAAGCTATTAAAACGATGCTCACTTGTTGATGTGACGATGGGAAAATAGCGTTGTAAGTTATCTGACGGATTTTGTAAGTTCTTTTGAGTTTCACAAAGTGATTCTTGTCGTTATAGGATGTTTCTTTATCTACTCTAACTGGAATATCTTCAGCTTTTATTTTAATGTTTTGGTAGGAGTCTTATGAAAAATTGGATTTACTTAAAGTAACTTCAACTTCTAAGCGTCAAAATTGTCATTAAAGTTTTTCAATATTAGTAATTTAATTTTTCTCATAGAAATCTATTTGATGTGCAAATTGTTTCGAGTTCATTAGGATTCAACTTTTAATCATCAATGTGAATTTCTTGATCAGATAGATCCAAGCAACCGTCTGGATCTTCCAAAATAAAACCAAAAATCGGTTTAGCGGCTATTAAAACCACACCTGTCCGGTTGGCGGATGCTTTCCAAATAATTATCATGCAAATATCTCAGCTTCAGGGTGCTATTGTTTAAAGATCATTTTTATTGCTCGTCGCATATAACAATGGATGCCGTAGGGCAGTTTGACTGCGCTTAGCCGTCTGAGGACATTCCTTTTCGTTTTAGTAAACACGCGAGAGTATTTCGAATTTGTTATCCTAGTTGTCGCTGCTTTTCTGGTATTTTATTAGATACTAGTTTAGTGTTAACAAGTTAAAAGTCATTCTCAAGTCTGTCTTGGTCTTTTATTTCATTATCTAGTTACGAGTTTCTAAGTGATATAGAGTAGTATATGTGTGGAAGAATTACACGAATATTTTTTTCACGTTTTAACGTTAGCGAGTGTCTTTAAAAGTCAAATAATTTCCAAGACATTTGCCCGAAAGGATTCGCTCACTGGGCTTACCAACTATTTGTGTACGTGAAGAAAAAAATACAGGCATGTTCTTATAACTAATTTGATAACCTGTCTAAAGTGTAATGAAAGAATATGAACTGAAGAATAATGTTAAAGATAACTTTACAAGTCAAGAGAACACATGAAAACAGAAAATTGCCTCTACCTTCCTCAGCTGCGTCCTCGGGCGCTGTTTACACTAATAAGCTATCCCTATATCGAATTGGCTCCGTTATGTTACTACCTAATCTTTATTTAAATTGTTTAACTGGACTAGTTAAATATGAGTTAATGTTTAGTTCGTTATTCTGTAAAGTTAAAATTGTTCTACCTGTTTTCTTTACCATACAAAACTCGACAAAATATTATATGACGTCAGAACTGTTTTCGCGTCCACTACATTTATTACAGCACTAGTGGACCCGCCCTCGCTTCGCTTCGGGAAACCTACGCCGAAACGAAAGTAAAAAAAAGTAGCCTAAGTTACTCCTTGATACATCAGCTGTCTGCCAGTGAAAGTCCCATCAAGATAGGTCCAGCCGTTTCAGAGATTAGCCGGATCAAATAGACAGACAGACAGACACACAAAAAATTTTTTAAATGTCATTTCGGTATGTGTATCGTATATACATACGTATGCATTTAGTAAAAAGCGGTTATTTTAATATTACAAACAGACACTTCAATTTTATTTAGTAGTACCTATAGAGTATAGATATAGATTGATTGATTGATGATGATTGATTGATTAATTTTTTTTTGCATTTTTTTGTATTTTTGATCCTCAATGTTAATTCAAAGCTAGCTACCCGCCCGCGTTTCACTTTGGAAAAAATATAGCATGTGTACTTACTTACTCGTATAAAGTTTAGGTATTTTTGGTTCAAAGTTTCTTCCCTGTTTTGTACCCTTTGTAGAGCGAAATTGAAAAATCTGTGAAATTATATTGTAAACAGTATGTTGAGGAAGTTATATTCTCAAAACCACGTTGATATCAATCATGAGTCGCCCGTGAACGATCTTTGAAAAACTCAAATTTTATACATTCTTTTCACTTTTTTTTATTTTCTTGATCAAATATCGGAAAACTGGGAGACACGTATTCATTTAATTTAAGTAAGGGATATTTGTTATAAATTTGAAACCAATCGGTTGATATTTAAAAAAAAATCCATACAAACTTTCGTTGCTTTTTCCAGGAAAACTGTAATATTTTCCGGAAAAAAATATAGCCTAGTTTAAGCCCAGACATAACAGCTATAGAATAAAAAAAGTTTTATTCAAATCCGTTGGGTAGTTTCGGAGATTAGCGTGTACAAACAGACAAACAGACAAACAGACAAACAGACAAACAGACAGACAAACAGACATACAAAAATTTTAAAAATTGTAGATTCGTACTCAGTTACTGTTTTTGAGTCACTCTAGATTAGTTTTTTGTAAATATACTCAATGTACAGACAAATTTATTTTACTGTTTTATTATAGTATAGATGATATTACTTTTTATAAAGCATATTTTACACCTCTGATACCAAATAACGAGCCCCAATATTAACATGTAATTAAATCATAAACTAAGATAAAGATAACTGACAAAAACGCCGCTACGAACGGTAATCCAATGTGATTTACAATTAGGTGTAATTACAGGCCTAAGCCCGTTAATTGCCGGCCATATTAATTATCAATAAAAGCGAAAATTCCGAGTCGAATCGATTTATTAGTTTCATGTCACAAATTACGGCTGATTACGTCGTGGTCTAAATAAATAATTCGAACGTAAAACGTTACAACCCAATCGACATTTATTGCGCCGATAGTAATTATAGAATGATATCCGTGTTCATAGATGACGCTATTAATTACACAGTAAACAATCTTAATAAACCCGTCGACGAGATTTTACGTTTCGAGTGATCTTTATACTCGGAGGTGTCGGTAAATAGCAAATAAGGCAGCGTCATAGCTATTTCCAAGAGCCACAATAATTCGGTGCGTGTGTAATGAGCCTTTATAAACCCGACCACATCTGCTGCGAACGAAACTTAATTAAAGTGACACTTCGTATGCATAATAAAATTATTCACGCATAATCCAGAGATAACATTCGTACCTATTCACAATGCAGGCGTACGAGAAATTAATGTGCATACACCCTGGCAGGTTTTAAGGTGGTCTCGACCGCTTTGCTACGAAAAAAGCAACGAAAAAGTTGCGTTTGTACGATAAAATTTGCATTGTAGGTATTGCAAGTACATAAACAGTCGATATACGGCGTCTTTAGATAAACAAACTTACTTGCCGTATTCGCGTTATTAATAGTAGGAGTTAAATTAAATATGTTTGTAAAAAGAAAATTCTTATTTAAAAAACGTATCGATGTTGTAAAATATTGTGTATTTTTAAATGTATCGAAACGTATTATGTGGCTACAAAACAGCAGCTACTTAAAAAGTAGGTAGGAACTTTTTTTATGACAGACAGATGTATGTAGGTACTATGTTCACATAATAATGTAGTGTATTACTATCAACTTTGTAAGACAACTATGTTGGCTAGGCCTAATGAACAGCAACCTAGGGTTCTACTTCTGACTAGGGTGTTTAAGTGAGACATAAATATACATGTTGGACGTTTATGATCTTGTATTGTATTTATGTCTACCAGAATACAGTTCACTATTTATCTCTGTGCTTGTGGTCCCATATATTCCAAAGTTGTTTCAAACCCGTTCCAGAGTCAAATTTGTTAAGAAGATCGCCATAGTTTATTGGTATGGACAGTTTTATTAACGATATCGTATCTATATTATTATCGAAGTAGGTAATTAAACATTTATTGCTTTAAGTCGACAGACGATAATTTAATTTTAATCTGTGTTTATTGCTCAGTATTATGCTTCTTTTAATTATTATGTAGGTATGTGTGTTAGCAGTATGTTAACGTAATTAAAAAAGGTGTTAAAAATTGGAATAGTGGTTTACGACCGATGTATAATATACAATTTTTAATTGCAACTAGCTAGTGAATATTATCATGATCTTTAATAACTTTTGAAAATTACCATGACTTTGTACATATTCGTTATTAATGAGTGTATATTGGGTACTTTATTGGTAAATATTACTAGTGGAAGTGATGAAAAATATTAAAAGCCATTTATAAACTCAAGCTTTTAGTAAAATTTAGTTGGAGGCTTTGTTACGGAAATAATTAGTATTAGAACCACTCGTCGTCTCTGGTTTAAACATATAGCAGAAGAGCCACAGTTGAAGAGCCAAAGAGCCGCATTTGGCTCGTGAGCCGCGAGTTACCGGCCACTGAATTAAAGGGTTCGCATTGCTTCAGGCACTCATAGGAACAAATTCTTATAGGTATCTTATAGATCTTGAAGTAAGAACTACATTATTACATACAGTTGAGTCAGTCAGTTCCTAGTAATTATCATAGCAATGACCGCTTATCAATGGGAGTATTATCAATGGTATCGATTATTTAATAGCAAATATAACTGATAACGTTTTGGGAAGTTATCGACTATCACTAATTATTGGGAGATAACAACAGTTATTACGGGGCTGGTTGGAGTACCTTAACAATATAGGTACTTAAGTAATCCTACGATAGATAGCCTGTTTGTGTATCACACGCCGACGAATGACAATTATGATAGTTCATCATCACTATTTTCATCATCATCAATCATCTTTTACGGGACAATAACACTTAACGTTGCCGTGAACAATGGTTACTTAAGGTTGTTGCAATCACTGAAACTTAAAAGATGTCAATCCACTCGAGTTACGTAGGTAAATAAATTGGAAATTAAAGGGACTCTACATTTTTTAACTGGTTATTTTATCTTCAGGTTTATTAGTAGGTAGATACCTGATTTCAAATACAGTTACCTTGATATCAAGAACTAATTTTCACATTAAATAGATAGTAATTAGCAGAAACGATATTATCTTTAGGTGATGTCAACATTAAAATACTAGAAACTTTTTCCTCAAATATTTTATCGATTATCCTTTACTATACTTAACCTATGCAACTTTAGGGTATTAAGAATATAATATGACTTATATACACTGTAATTAAGTGCATATCTACAGAGATAGTCCGGCAATATACAAGGGATTATAGCATCTTATCAAGTAACATAACACCAATACGTGGATATAGTTATTAGTGATAAGGATTTTATTCCTACCATGTTCATTTATTATTTCTGTGTGACATGTGACAAATGAATTAGTTAAATTGTCGAATTCAAGCAATCAATCTTTTGCAATTAGGTATCTACTTATTATAGCTTGGTAAAACGTAACGTTGTAAAACGTAAATAAATCTAGGTAAGTACCTACTTGTCATAGGTAGGTACTTTACGCCTTTAGTTTCAGAAAGTCTTAAAAGATATTCGAATAACATAGGTACCTGCTTATTTACGCATACCTGCATTTCTAATTATGTAACAAAAATATTAAAGGGATATAATTGAAAGTAGATACCTACCTACAAACAAAAAAGTTCTACAAAAATCCTACAAAGAAATTAATCCTACGTGTATCTGATATAGGTACCTAAAGGATTATACCTACATATTCCCTACTTCCCCGACTACTGATCAAAAATTCTCAAGTAAAACTTATCTGAAATTCACATCCACATCGTAGCTGTTGTCGAGATCGTTAAGAAAATTGCGAAGCGCTCATTACCTCGCAGGTGAAATTCGCTAATTAGGCGAAATTAATCTGAGCCGCATTTCGCAGTGTGACGTAAACGCGAGATGCTTTTGTTTTATTGAATAATTGCCGAGAGGTGTTTCGAGACAGACTGGTTCGTTCAAGGCCAGCCGTCGAACTTGCGCGAGTCGACCGATCGACTGAAGTGACGAGCATGCTGGTTCCTGACTTGCTGAGTTGCTGAGATTGCACGCGCCGATCGCGAAACTATCACATGCTTACACTCACGCACGAATAGAGAAACTATGGAGTAGACTTCTACTACTATATCGATGAGGCATTTAGGGATCTGGTAATAAAAAAATTGGATTAATATGAAATGCGTTATTGTATCTGAAGGATAAAGGTGTAAGTAGGTAGGTAATACTACGTATTGTTTTGGGTACCTATATCTACTTTTGAGATTCAAATTAATGCCCGATGGGTGAGTTTGAAAGTTTTTCAAGAGTTAAAATCGCAAGATAAATAAATTGACTAAACTGAAATTTTCATTACACTGGGTTCTGAAAAATGCCTATTCCTAGAATCTGTAATACCGATTATTAGCTCAAAATTAAAATTAATTTTTAGAACAATCTCGTACTGCGTAAACAATTGAAAACGAACAACAATCGAATATCCTGCATGATCCCAATAAAGGTGTATTAAAATACTGCAAACAGTTTTGACTGGTACTTAGGCTTAACTATTTATCCAATTGGTAGTTAGAACATGCTTAGGAACAAATTAAATTATTACATACAGGTTTGAAAGTAATAGATTTATTACACAAACTACTAGCTTCATAGAATGGTACAGATATAATAAATTAATGTTGACTGTATGTCGTATATCAGTGTTCGATTTATCGCCTGTCTTGATTTACGCGGGATATACTCGTACATTTTTAAATCAAAATCGTTTTGGGTTAAATGGGGAGTTGACGAAGTTGATTTTAGGTTATTGAAAAAGCGCCGTAGGAGTTAAAGGTGTTGAAAACGGCTCTTCATTTGACTCAATGTAGGTACCTTTTGTAACAATTCATTACAGCACTCGTCAATATTGTTGCCTTTTAAATTTTTCATCCGCGTTTATGAAGCTGTATGAAATGAAATTACGCTGTTTTCTTTTGGTAATACCTACTTATTTGTCCAAGATGGTTCTTAACTAAATTAAAGAAAACGCTTAAGTACCTACGAAGAGATTAGGTACGTGGTAAATAAGATTACTTAGATTTAACTTTTTCCTACTTAATAGGTAAGTACTTATACAGAAAAAAGTAAATAAAAAATTGAGTACCTAACCTTCGAAATAAGAGTCAGTGATGACAGTAAAACAACCAATAGGTAAATAACTAACAACTGATTTGATATAAATAACTTGTGAAAAGTATATAAATCTTAAAATGCATAGGTAATTATACTTACCTACCTACTATCGATATTTATAGTGGTAGAAACCTGCTAATTAAACATAACAAGTAGTCCACTACTCATTTCCACGTAATGTAAATTACAACGAAACATATAGCTTTGGGCTGCATGTTAGAATGCATTTATGCACCGATTAATTTGCACAGAACATAAATTGCATAGCGTACAATTTACTATTACCAATGTTATATATTTTAAGCAGAAGCCATTTTAAACTAGGCTCTTCGATACATAGATTAAAAGCGTACCTATTATATGAGAAAATAAATAGGCTATATATTAGGTAGTACCGAAATGTTTTTTAGTTCTAGCGAGGTCCATACCTTACAGAAAAAGTAATAACTTTATATGAGCAATGATACTGTTTTCAACGCAACTATGGCTATTGAAAGAATTTTGGTGCAAAATAAATATTATAAGCAACAAAATACATAATCTAGAAGATGAATAGGTAAGGTCGGTGAGATGTCATCGGTTACTAAATTGCCGGTACGTATCCATTCTCCACGCACGTGCGTCACGGAATATGGCCTATTATCACATCGACAAAGAGACCTCGAAGGCACGAGCCGCTGAAAAATATACCACGAAATTCGATACCTCGGCATTAAAACCGCACCATCTTTCAAACGAGGACAATACTAACAAATCCTAGAGGCGCGACTCGAACAAAATATTTCAAATGCAAATCGTGCTAACGCCATGAATGTAATAGTTGGTCGTGGCATGCGCACGCGCCGCATACACCGGAAACAAATTATCATAGCCATATAAGACGTACGAAAATGAAAAACTTTTTGATGTCAACGGTTTTTATAAATCGCGCCAAAATAGAATGGATTAAGAAAGCGGACGCCATTGCTTTGGATTCGTCTTAATGTGATGAATTCATGACTTTCATAAAAGGTAGGTATATAAAGGCTAAATGTTCGTTCGTTGACTGGTTTCATCTGTCAATTGAAAAGATGAAATATAGTTAGCATCCGCGTTTTTGTACCAATTTTGATACTAGAAAATTTTTATTCTGTAGCATGCAAATATTCGTTAGAAAAAATGTTTCCGTTAAATAAGACATATTTTTTCCGTTGACAATTCGTTGACGAGCGCAAAACCATCGGCATTCCATTCGGTAACGTTTTGCAACGTGAACGAGTAGCGTTAAATTTCGGTAATCGATTTGTTCGACGACGCCATGTTTGTTGACATTTTGTTAACGGCCGCTGACTACGGTTAACGTGACTGTATTTCGATGCACTTTTCACCCACTGAGCTCAGTCTTTGCTCGTTTAGGAACAATAACCTCTTTAAGCCAACGCTATTATAACTGTGACCAATTAAAAGGTACATTTTGCATAATTTACTATACCAAGGTATTATCAGGTAAGGTACATCGCAGAACTGAATTCGATTTAGGTAGGTAGGTATGTAATAAAATTAGGAACATCTAGTTTTATTGCTCTATGTGCAGGTATTTGCTCGAAATATCGAATGTTTAGGCCCGACTTATATCGAATAGGTCCTATTAGATAAAGGCGTATCTAAGCAATATTAAATTAAACGTTGGAAATAGCGCTAAGGGAAAATAAGTCGACAAATAATTCAATTAAAAATATAGGTAGGTAAGTTAGGTACCTACCTAGGTGCCTATTCGAAACAATAAAACAATCTCGTATCGAATCGCCAATTTTGTTTTGAATCACTAATCACACTTCGAATCGGCATCCGCCTCACACTACAGTTATATTTCTGTATCGACCTCATTTTGTTATGTAAATAGTTGCTCTATTATGTTAGCTTTCAGAGGTTCGTCTATCAGAAATCGGCTGAATGTTAATCCGCGATGCTATTGTCATGTAATGCAATGTATCTAGGCGAAAAGCCGACGTCCGCGGGTCGTTCGCATGACAACATTATCACTGAAACATTTAAGGTGTTGCTGTACTAACGGCGATTTTTAAGCGAATTCTGGATTGGTTTTAGTACATTAACGGCTAACTAGAAAACAGACGAATTTTCACCATAGCCGCCGGGCTATGAACACTTCAATTTGCGCTTCGGACACTAAAATTTAAAATGCGATTAAATTCATAAATCGAACGAAAAACGTTGATACTTAACGCGCCAGAAATGACGTTCCGTTTTTAAAAATTAAGTACCTAATCTATAGGATACACAACGATAAAATATGATTTTAAAAATAAAATAATATTCATTTATAGAACGTAATTTTGTTATTCGAGTCCGTGGTCACCAGTAAACCTATAATATCCGATTTATGAGTGCGAACCACAACATCCTAATACATATTTAATGTCATAACACCCAATTTTGCAAACGATCGCACGTCATCCATTTATTAGAATATTACGTGGTTTTGGCATAAATTATTACTTACAACTCCCCATAATTATATTTACAACGAATATTTATTTACAATATCTAACTATCTATTGATTTTATTAAAATGTGAACCTATAATTCAATATTTAATGGATCAAATTATTGACGATTATAAAAATGTTGCTGTTTAAAGAATTAAATTTTTCAAGCAAATTGTCACCTATAATTTATTTATGTACCTAAGTATAAAGATGTTTAGACAGATAATTTCCATATTTAAAAATAAAGCCTATACATACATATTTGAACCTAACAAATAAAAGCTTCAATTAATTTAAGGTTAATCCTTGCCTACCGTCTTACGCACCAGTTACCAATAGCCGTTGACCAATCTAAGATCGGCTAACACTCGTAGGTACTGGTGCGTTATCATTATCACGAGTCCATCTCGAGCCGTCATTGTTATCTGTTGAGTGCTCGAGTCGCGCGCTTCTTTCCCATGCCGATAACAAGGTTCATCTATCGCCCGATAGATGGCGTTAGTTGTTACAAGTTTCAATTTGTGACTACAATATCGCGATAATAATTAAGTAGGTAATATTATTTTTTGTTAAACTAAATCACAAACTGATACTAATCATTTATTTAAATTTGGTACAGGTATAGACTGATTCTTGACAACCCTAATTAATAAAAAAACGCACAGTTCTTAAAAAATACTAACGACCCCTTTATAGGAACATAAAATCTTCCCTTACAAATAACAATTTATCACAACGTTTAAAGGTCTAATATAAATTAGGTAGGTAGGTATTATTTATCTATTAAGAATGTTCTTTACAAACTCCAATTAGGTACCTACATACAAGTGAGTTCCTTCTAATAAATAATTTTACTTGTATTAAAACACGTAACCTAGGACTACCTAGCACAAATATTTTCAATTTATAAAATTTTAATAATGTGGTAAGTAGATATTATTATTCACCGTTCAAATACCTAGTAGGTAAATTAAAGTGAGTATTTAAAAATATATATAATCAGAAGTAGAACATTTATCTATAGGTAAATGTAAGGTAAGTTAAATTCAAACAATAGTTTGTTATCTTAAGTTCCGCTCTATATTTGTTAGAGGCACAGTCAGTATGCAAAGTGAATTGATTTCCATACCCCAGTGGCGCCATTGTCGTATTTTCGCGCGTCTGCTTGCGCCTACGCACCTATATCAATTATCAGTTGTTGTCTGAAGTTGTAATAAATTAAACAGTGTTTGCGATCGATATCGATCTAAGGTCGTTTTGATTAATGACTCCATCTGTCCCGAATCAAGCGAGATAGGGAAAACGATCTCGGGCAAGATGGCCGCCCGTTGTGAAGGAATGCGCGCGCGCCTATTGTTTTACTTGCGTTCGGTTATCGAATTGAAGGAAAATAAGAAGAAAAATAAAAAAAATATGTAGATAGCCAATCCATAGATAAATAATCAAATTTTTTAAAGAAAAGATAATTAGGTAGAAGTCAGTAAATTTTTTCCTAACAGAAATAGTTACCTACTCTACCTAACTTTAATTTGTACAGTTTCCGTTCATAACCTAACTGCATATTGGAACCAAGTTCCATAACGACTTTTACCCCTATTACCGAGAAAATAAAATGATATGTAGAGTAACGGATATCAGAAACCATTTTTCTCTTTATCTGTTATTATTAATTATTATAATTTTCGGAAACATTGTTAATTCCAAATAAAAACTAATATTTTTTCTGCGATGCACTTGTCACGTGGTGAATTGCTTTTCTCTATCAACGATTACCTAATAGTTAATTTTATAAAGCAGATATAATAATTGATGCTTAATAATGACTTACTATTAAGATAATAAGTTAGGTAAAAGAATAATATAGACACCTAACAACAACAATAAATTATAATTTATAATAATGTTAAGTCGATAGGTAGATACTTCAAAGAATTTTATAATAAGGTTTTATAATTAGTGCTACTACTATACCATTTAAGTATAAATAGCAAAGAAACATATTATAAAAATTAATAAACACACACAGACAACCAATAGGGTAAGGTTGCTCAAGTCGTACCAGTGCCTAAGTCGTACCCCATCAAGATCTCGTCTGTTATTTATAAATTGTGCCATCTGACATTGT